>CABFWO010009898.1:0-10664 GCA_902155825.1 Timema genevievae
TACTACAGTCCAATGTTCATAGGAAGAACCTTATCTGACAACTAGAAAAGTTACTACAGTCCAATGTTCATAGGAAGAACCTTATCCGACAGCTAGAAAAGTTACTATAGTCCAGTGTTCATAGGAAGAACGTTATCCGGCAGCTCAATAAGCTACTTGGACAATCATGTATTCATACGCCAAGTTATGTGAACAGCAGCTGACATTTTTGATGGCTACTATCATTGGTGACCTCAAAAGTTTGTATTTTCCTTTTTTTTAAAAACAGAACACTACTATTTATAGTAATTTGTATTATTGTTATTTTCATAATTATTTTTCTACTCTCTCTCCAAAGCACTGTAGTTCTTGAATATTAAATATTTTCATCCACTAAGTTTTGATCAGTTTTAATAGTTAAGTCTGATATGTAGGTTTATATTTATTAACGTCCACCGAAATATGGAGAGCAGAAAGGTTTTCTGTCGCCCAACCTAACCTTGGAAAGGGATCGCTTCACTGAGGACACGTACCAGCTGATACAACGTGGCCGGCTTCCCTCACCGCCAGGCAGTTCGTTACTCTCCCACCATTGGCGCCGCTGTCAACGACCGCCGCCTCCGGTCACGGTGGCGCATCAAAAGCGAGTTGAACAGTTTTTTTTAAATGAATATAAAATGCCCCTTTTTGTTTTATCGCCGCGTCTTACTACCCGTTCGGGTTATACGCTTATGTACTAATTACACCAATGATTTTAAGGATAAAGAAGTTTATATTTAGAGGAATTATATCCAGTAACGTACGCAGGATTTTGAAGTATGTGGGGGGAGGGACCCTAACCACGGGAGGTAGATTTTTTCTAACCATTATTATACACTTTGAAGGTATTTAATCGGTATTTGTCAACTTGATCATTTAAAAGGAGAGGCAAAGGGTTAATACTACTGACCAAAGAATATTATTTGCTGAGCGTGAGGTTAACCCACTTCCATTCCATGAAAGATAGTCCACTCTTATGAAATAAATACATTTGGTGATTGATATAGAGATACTATTTCTGATCGCCTGATATTTTCTTTGCTCACAATGTTTAAAAGGTCATAAACACCCCCCTCCCTCATTTTATTTTTTCTTCGGATCTGAGTAGATCTCGGGGTATCCCCAAACTACGGTAGGGGGGTCTCGATCCCCCTTAAACGTCACTCGTGGTTACGCTAATGATTGTAATGGAAAACAATTTTGGAAAAAGAACCTTCAATACACCTGTGATCCTAACCTCACTCTCCTGGTCATCGAGTCTAGGGGAGTCTATTGCGAGAGTAGCGCCTTAGACCATGCAGCCACCCAAGCAGGTGTAAATGTCCTGTCCATATGTCTATATGATCACGATACATTTCCAAGAATTACTCTTGGGATTACTAAATGCAGAAAACTAAGCTAAACATGTATATTGGGGCAACAACTTATTTAATTTGTTCAAAAAAGTGTTCTGTTTTAAATAAGGACCTTACCCCACCTTCCTTTCAACACCAGCCTTAGTGTGTTTGATTAATTTAAATTTTATACTTTCTTTGTGTCATGAATCACGTTATATCCTGTAAACCAATGGGACATTATATTACTCTCTTTAGTGGGATTTAAAGAAATAAAGCATTTTCGGCCAATTATGTAAACAAAATTAAAATGTGTAAAGCTCGCCGCTTGTTCTCAAATATCAAAAAAAGTTTGTATTTGTTAGAAGAAAGCTAATTCTATAACCCTTTTTCATCAAATCTTGTCTCATAGCTCTGTTAATTTGATTAAAAAGTCGTTTAAAATGATATAGCTACATTTCCACACGTTTGTGTCTATTAATAAAACCCAAAATATAGGTTTGTTAAGGAAAAATAGCCCTAAGTAACTGAAATCTAGTAACTAAACTTTGAATTATTTAGTCAAATTCTATATTGAAGGGGACTTTGTCTCAAAGTAAAAATTTTTGGGTCAAGTGTCCCCCCAATCACGTTCACCCCCTCACCCCCTCCCGGGGTTTAGAGACCAGGGATGCCCATGAAAGGACTAGCTGTTACATTATATTAAGATTAAGCACTTTTAGAGACAAAATAATCCGTATATTTAAACGTGAAACGATTTCTTTCGGCAATGATTTCCGGAGTTAAAAAAAGAGCGTTTACACTCGGAAGATGTGCTTTTGATCCTGGAGGACAGGGCTCAAACTCCTGTCAGGGGCACGAAGTAGTGTATTTTTCTATTAGATATGAGTGATCCTTACTATATGAGAATGCTAGTGCATTTCTTTGAAAAGAGCTTACCTTCAACTAACGTTAAAAGGGACAATTCTGTTTTGTTTTTTAAAAAAATTAAGCAGGGTTGACGCAGTGGTTTTCACCCACTAGCCCTGAACCAAGGTACTTAATTCGAGTCCCATAGAGTGCACTGGAAGGAGTGGGTTTATTTTCCCAACCACATCTTTGATTTAAAGTTTATTACCTTTCCCTTTGCCTTCTATGACATCAGTCAACAAGACATTTTCTTCTCCTGAGCTATGCAGTTGGCCTTTTCGCAAGTAGAATAGCCCGCAGAACTTTTAAAATCAGGTTAAATTTGGTTAGAAATCCAAATTGGTTGACTTTATTTAAAAAAAAAAAGTTCATTCTTAAAAATATATGTCTATGTTTAGGTTTTACACGTGTATGTTTTACACATGGATTGATTACGGAAATACAATATTTGTAGCAGAAATATTGCTCTATATTAATCTATCTCTAGTAAAACTATTTAAAATTGATAAGAACTAGACACTAAAAGAAAAATACCTACTTGCATATCTTTAATATTAATTTACTTGGATTATTTTGAAAAAAAGAGGTAATAAAAACACATAAATAATAATAAAAATAGTTCAGGTGTGAAGTAAAAGTTTATTGCAGCGATTTTTTATACTGTAAAGTATACAACAACTGTTATCTAAAGAAAATTACATAGTAAGGCACAAACTATTTATCTTTGAGCAGTGACATCATTCAATTCATCCAGGGAGCAGGAAAGCCTCATTCATCACAAGTCTTTATTATTTTATTTTTTTTGGTTGGGACGGAACAAAAACAAATCATTATTAAATTGGTGTTAATATATTTTAACTTAAGGTGGGATGGACGGGGGAAAAAAATACTGGTATAGGTCTTCAAACTTATAGACCTTGATTTACTTTCATACATTCATACGCCAAGCCAGCTGTCTTCTTTAAACAATTGGTGTCAATTTTAACAATTTTTTTTACGGTAACTTTTGCAAATATTTTCTCTTATATTTATTTATCTTTTATATCTTCTACAATTATATTTCTTGTACAACAAATGATAGGTGGGTTTTGGTATTAAAAAGCCCTTTATAATAAAGAAAACAATTTTTTTAATCAACAATTGTGAACTTTTTAAAATTTAATGATTGATTTTATGGGTATTGATAATATCTATCAAAAATGACAGCTGTGTAACACACGAATTGACGTGTGAACACAAGATACTAGATTTATTATCTATTCCAGCTGTCAGATAGGGTTCATCCTATTAACACTGGACTCTGTTATATTCCATCTAATAACCACTTTGTTGTTTTTTTTAAAAATAATTGCTACATTTATTAAATTGGCTTTTGACAGGTATCAATTTCAATAGATGCATTAAAAAAATATTTTGTTTTATAAATATATCACAGTTACTAGCTAGTTCAAGCACTAAAGTCTGTTAACACATGTATTCAGAAAGACTTGGGTGGAAAATTATATGCGTTTATTCTTAATCTAATATCAATATATCTGAAACTAATAACAATGATAAATATAAAATACAAATATAGTATCTATTAACTCACCAAAAAGTGTTATAGTTTACAAAGATTAAATTAAATTTTTTTAAAATATAGAAATCAGCAAATTATAAACCTATATCAACACTATGCGATGGTAAAACATTTCTAGTAATATATTTAAAACAATCCGCATTTTATCTGAGCAAATATGAAATATATGCTTATGTAAAATTTAATACCCCATTTTTATTTTATTAATACTGGGAATTTGGCCAAATCTATGAAATAATAAATAATAATCACACCAATATATGTTTCAAAAGTATTACATATAAAATAGCATATTTTTAATGTATTTGAAGTGCTCGAAATTAAAAAAACCGGAAACAAGAATAAATGAAAAAAATTCAATTTAATTACACAGGAGAACTAACTTTGTAAAAGTAGATAATCCTAATTCAAAAGTTACTCTTAACTCCCAAGATATGTATTAAAATATAGTTAGGATAATTTCGACTAAAATCCAGAAAGTTTAATTTTCAATGGAAAGTTGTGATATTAAAAACAAATCTAAAGAAATACGTCTTCTTCCAACAAATATTTTGGATGAAAATGAACCATTGTCATAAATCCTAGTTTATGTACAAAAAGTGACAAAGAATTTAAAATTTTTTTTTACTTTCATTTGTTTGAGATTAGCTTTTTAATAAAGATCATAAAGCATTTTTTTTGGCGTAAAACATATAGGACATAAATGACACTTTGACACAGGAATAAAACCGAGGACCTTTGGTTCCGATCAGACACCTTAGATCAGTTGGTAGCGTGTCTGCTTACTGAGCTTAGGGTCCCGGGTTCGATCCCTGGAATGTCCGAGAAATTTATCGTTGTTGAAATGTGGGTTTTCACATTGATAAATTAACGTCCGGGGACTGGTGGTTGTGCCCGTCCTAGTCTTAAGTTATATTATAAGGCATATGAAGCTACGACAGGCCTAGCAAGCCGCTAGTGGAGAATATGTGGCTTGAATAAAAAACTGTCACATGCTAAAAATAGTATTGAATGTGAAAAAAAAAGTTTCAATTTTAAAAATGTGATGTTTAGATGCGGCTATAATGGTAGCTAACAAATATAATAGCTTGGCTATTTAATCCATTTAATTACTACTGGTTTGAAGGAAATTTTTAGCTGGACTTTTGACCTTAATAAGTTGATCTAGGTTTAAAAATGCTGTTGAACCCTGACCTAGAGGATTAAGGTCATTCAACACTAAAAAATTTATCGCACAATTTTAACAAGTGTATAATTATAAACAGCGATTAGATGATTTCAAATTTTTACAGTTCACGAGTCAAAAGGGGTCAAACTTGCTATTTTATGTTTTTCTTGTATGAGAATAATATGGCTCCAAGGATTTGTTTAAAATAATTATTGTTTGACAAATAAAACTTTTTACTTATTTTGTGTGGGAAACTCTTAAGGGTAGTTTACTGATTACATATTTTTTTCTAATTTGAAAGATTTAAACAATTGGCTTTAGCGATTTGGTTCAAAATGGGTATCTAAGTTTTTTAGATATTAAAGAATTAAATATGTTTATAAATAACGCTCTAAAGATTTTGTTCTAATTGGTATCTGGGGACTCTTACACTAAATAATAATGTAGCTTTAATTTTTCTAAAACAAATTAATTTAAGGTTAGTTTTCCAACAACATATTTTAGAAAGATTGAAACTTTTTGAAATTGGCCTTAAAAATTCAGTTAAAAATGGGTATCTGGGAATTTAAGGTATTTTACAAATAGCTTAATTTTGAAAATTTGAAATTTGTTAAAAGTATTTGAACAATTTGATTTAAAATCTATAGAAAAAAGTGTTCGTGATGAACAGTTTTGTGTGTGGTTTTTTGAGTAAAACTTACTTGAGGGTAGTTTACTGAAAAACTACTGTTGAAAACTTTCTTTAAAGCCATAATACACAATATGAGTAGGTTTGTTTGATTGTATTTTATCTCATTTTACTTATGTGTCTGAATTGATCCTTGCAAAGATATATTTTAAATGTATATTTCATGTAATTTCTTGTTTTGGCTGTACCGATTGTAGAGTAAAAACCGATTAGCGGAATATAACAAGGCTGTGGAAGTTGGGAGTCGGAGAGTCTAAAGCAATTTTGGTTGGCGCTTAAGTCTGTAAAGATGTAGACACTCAAGACTCTTGCCATCAAAATAAAAACTTAAAATATTTTAATAATATTTTATACCTTTAATTATTATTCATGACCGAAATTTGTAATTTGGATTGAAAAAATGTATTTGAAAATTAATTCATAATGCCAAAGAAGCTTCCCATAAAGTCGTCTGTATTGAAGAATTTTACTGCAGTCAATTTGTTATTACTAATTAATTTACATTGGCTGTTTATGAAAGAGTCGAAGTTGAAGGCTTGCCATTCCAACTACACAGCCCTGGAACATAATATGCCCGGCCAAGGCAGAGAGTCAAATATCCAGTAGAAACAAAGAGTTTAATTTTCTTCACACGGTGATATCAACATTTGTTGAATATATGTCAAGGGTGTCCTGGAATGTAATGACAACTTTTTTCTCTTCATTTAAAAAGTTTGTCATCTGAGGCCGCTATGCTCATGACAGATATTCAACAACTGTTGATATCAACGTGCGAAGAAAATTAAACTGTTTCTACTCAAGAAATATTTTATACATTTTGGTGGAAAAAATTGTTTGTTAGAAAAAACTGTGAGAATATTGAGCTTTACTCGTGTCCCATACCACCCAAACTAAATGGAAAAAAATTCAAAAACGGGCCTACAAATCTTCCGGCAAATTTCGAGCACCGCAAAATAAATGAGTGAAAGAGAGCCCACATCTCCCCAAGGGATCAACTTAACCCCAAGCCCACTCCGGCTCCAACAAGTCGAACTTCCACACATCTGGCTGACCCACGTGAGGCCTCTCGGAGAAACTGCTCGTGGTCCACTGGAAGGGCCCCGTGGCCCCCTGAGGTGGGCCGGCCACGGCGTGCACCCGCGAAGCCCCACTGGGGCGTCCCTCGAAGATTTTGCAATCGGTCGTACCATAGGGCGTCCCGAAGAGATCCCCTCTCCCCGCTACCCCTTCAGGGACCACGCGGCGCATCAATCGGACCACTGAGGGGAGGTCCGTTGCGTTGGCGTAGTCCCTGATGAAGACCCGGGCCTTGGGAGAATCTTTCAAGGAGAAGAGGGGCCCCAAGTGCTGTTGCATCATGGTTGAGCTGCTCACTTCCTGAATATCCTGAGGACAGCGAAGAACAACTTATTACTTAAGCTATGGCATTGGGAACGTGTTCATTGCCGTACTTACAAAGGTACACCACCTGTCCCTATCTTGATCTAGTTCCATCCATTCCACCTCATTGCACCCTATCCCTCTCAGGTCCATTCTAATTTTATCCTCCCATCTGCGGCTAGGTCTTACCAATTATCTCTTCCCATAGGGTTAACCAGTCATTACGCTGAACAAGGTTCTAGATTCCATTCGCGCTCCATGTCCTGCCCACCATAATCTGCGATACTCAACTATCCTAACAATGTCCTGTGATTAGTACAGGGTACAGTACAGAAAAACTTTAGTGGAATTTATATGGGAAGTAACTTTTTTTTAGAACTCTCCCGTATGGTCGTACTTGAGATCATCGTGACTCATTGATAGCCTAAAAGTTTTCATATCCTAGTTTTTAAATTATTATTTTCACTGAATATTACTATCCATCCGGGCTATCCTGATTTAATAACACTTGTGGGGTAGGTATAATATAAAGTACATGCATATGAGTTAAATGACTTCCCATTTGTAAGTTTGATGGAAAAAATTGAAACCTTTTTACTCTCTTCTTAAATCTAAGCTGCCTGGAAAAATGGGAATACTTTCTGAAAATCTTAGAAAAAACAGAGAAAACAGGAGAACAGTTAGGTAAAAAACACATCCATGTACACCGGATAGGGCCACAGGCTGTACGCCAGACAAGACTAGACCGACGTCTCTGTCCGCGTGTTCTCACCTTGAAGAGCGGGACACCGAAGGTGGCCAGGTACCCCTCCTCGTGCAGCACGTGAGTCTGGTCAGACGACTGCACCAGACCCGGTAGCTGTTCCACCACCCACAGCAGACCTTTATGGGATGAGAACCTCCTCCTGTGTCTCACCAGCGGCTCGCTGATCGGTGCCTCTTCCTCAACGGGAGGGACCAAGGCGTTGGAGACGTCCAGCGCCCTTCCTTCTTCCTTCAAACCTTTCGCCCCCCTGAACCCTTCGACGGAACGGTTCTCATCAGTGGTGATCTTGGGACCCGCGAAGATCTTCGCCGCTCTGGAAGGCTCTGTGCCGAACAGCCAGAGCAGACTTGCTTGGGGCTCTACGGCCTTGTCGATCTGGATGGCATCGGCAGGTGGTAGTTCTTGTCCCACCGTCGTCGTCCCGTCAGACACCTGGATGGAGGGTGGTGCTTCCTGTCCCGGTGAGGGGGAAGGGAGCCTCTCTTCCACCAGAAGTTCCTCCGCCCTCAGGGTCTCCAGGTGCCCGTAGTTGGCCACCATCCACTGCTTGTTACCGGTGCCGCTATTGAACCTAGCGAGGATCCGACTCCAGGACTTGCCGTCGTGCGCCAGGCGGTTCGCCGCCATCACGCGCGGACCAACCAGAACCTTGGACCAATCAGAACATCGATCGTATATTTTATACACTGATGGCGTAAGGATAAGGAGATTTATATGTCCGACCACACGGGCAGTATTCAGGGGTGTACTGGTAGGTTCCAAGTGGCCCGGGACTACAAATACAGTATGACCATCTTGTTTTAGTAAGATGAATTGATGGATGAAATATTTATATTTTTTACTATTGATAGATGTAATCCCAGAGGCCATTTCAGCTAGATTATTAATTATTACATCGATATTCAGTTCACTTGTAACATCCTCATCTATTTTCTACTGACATTTAAATTGTTAGAAAATAGCTAGAAGGTTTTTTTTACATCCATTACCGTTTCCAGCCTGTGGTCAGTTTTTTATTCAAGCCATATATTTTCCACTGCCAGTTTACTAGGCCTGTCGTAGCTTCATATGCCTTATAATCTAACTTAATACGAGGACCGGCAAAACATCCAGTTCCCCGGCCGTTAACTCATCAGTGTGAAAGTTTAAAACCATATTTTCACCATTAATAAATTTTTCGTCCATGCCGGGAATCAAACCCGGGACCCTTAACTCAGTAGACAGACAAGCTACCGACTGAGCGAAGGTGTAGGATATTGGTGGTATACAATACTATCAATTATGAAGGGAGATATTGGAGGGGTTTAAGGTAGTCCCAGCCCCTCCAATATAAAACCAAGGGGGGGCTCAAGCACCCCCGGTTCCGCTGCCACTGTCCCTTACCTGCTCAACATCTACCGCGTCCCAGAGCGCCTTGTTGTAGTTGTCGACGGCCGTCCCGGTAACCACCAGCTTGTGGACGCTCCCCGGTGACGTCGAAGGGTCCCCAGACACGACGTAGAAGTCGTCCTGAGAGTATACGACGCCCGGGTAGGAGGAGAACACGACATCGCGACCTTGAACCAGGTTCCAGTCGCGCGTCGGTAGCAGATGGTAGTTGAGCTCGTAGCGCTTCATTAGCCGCAGCATCCCCTCGTACCTTTCGGGAAGAGAGAGAGAGANCAATATCAAAGTTCATCTATATAGACTCAAAAATACTAAGGTTCGACTATTAAATATTGGAATAGTAATATAAAAGATCAACTATAAATAATAATAATACCAAGGTCCAGCTATTAAATAGTGGAATAAAAATACCAAGGTTCAACTATTAAATATGGGAATAATACTACCACCAAAGTTTGACTATTAAATAAGGGACTAATAATTTCTAGGTTAGAATAATAAATATGGAATAATAATAATAATAATAATAATAATAGGAATAATAATTCCAAAGTAAAACTATTAAATATGGGCATATTAATTCCAAGGTTCGACTATAAAATATAGGAATAATACTACCAAGGTTAGACTATTAAAGATTTAAGTAATACTACCAAGGTTTTACTACTAAATATAGGAATATTACTACTGATGTTTGATTATTAAAGATGGGAATAATACTACTAAGGTTAGACTATTAAATCTGTGACTCTGGGGTCAGTTTAATTTTAAATTTAGAACCGGATTCTAAACTTTAAGATATTCTATTATTATTTGGAACTTTGACTAACACGAATCTTAGTTAAGAGTTCAGTATTTGGAAACTTCTCCCTGGCTTATCACCCCTCACCTGGCGCCGGTGTTGTGGGCCACGAACAGCTGCTTAGTCTCTGGCAGCAGCCGCACGAAGGCGGACGAGAAACTGGCGGCGTCCGACATCCGGGGGTTCGGATCCTTCCGAGAGCCGTTTAGCTTCCGCTCGAGATCCGCCACGTCCGTCATGGCGTTCATCCATCTGCAAGGATGGAGTGACTTGAGAGACTTTCTCGTATAGAGAAATTATTGTATTTGTGGACATTTTCCAACTCTGGATAATTTAGGTTTTATTTGCCAGAAAAATAAAATAATGATTTACAACGCGCTCAAGTCCAATGTCTGGCTCTATGTCCCTATGCCCGTCTCTATGTCCCTATGCCCGTCTCTATGTCCCTATGCCCGTCTATCAGTCCCTATACCCGTCTATCAGTCCCTATACCCGTCTATCAGTCCCTATACCCGTCTGTGTGTCCCTATACCCGTCTTTGTGTCCCCATACCCGTCTTTGTGTCCCTATACCCGTCTTTGTGTCCCTATACCCGTCTTTGTGTCCCTATACCCGTCTTTGTGTCCCTATACCC
>CABFWO010009899.1:0-10656 GCA_902155825.1 Timema genevievae
GAAAACCACACGGTGTGACCAATTGGTCGGTACGTGTTGGAATTTGCTCTCGTGCACCCCTTCAGGGTGCATTAGATCATGCTTTTGAGTTTGGAGTCTTGACTGGACAAGCAGTAGAGAAGGTTGTTGGCGTGGTCTGTGCAAGTGTGGGGAAAAAAAAGACGTGAAGCTGACAATGGCCGAACAATGAGGCACAAAACCCCCCTCGGTGGCTTAGTTGGCTAACGCGCTAGTCGTGTTGAGCTCGACTGCCGAGGATGGGGAGATCGAGGTTAGAATCCTGGTAAGGTCTACTAAGGACGGTTTTTCCTAAAAAAAATTCCACTCTCCCTCCACGCAAATGTGGGCTCATTCCCTCTAAATTCAACCTTCCCAATTCCTAATCCATTAGCGTAATTAGTACTTAAGCCTATAAACCGAACGGGTATTAAGACGCGGTGCTAAATAATAATAATAATAATAATAATAATAATAATAATAATAATAAATAATACTAATAATAATAATAATTGACACATAAAACACGTTGTTAAAATTATTACTCACATCAGTGATTTTAATTAAAAATAAAAGCTTTAAATTACTTTTATTCAAATCGCGTGGCGTGCCATTGAAACTCCTTCCGCGGGACACTCTTGGCACGCGTGCCGTAGATTACCGACCCCTGTTTTAGGCATTCACTCTTTAAGGAGGTGAGCGGATCATTTTAGGCAGGCACACCAATCAGACTTTAAGCGTAAACGATGCACAGCCAATAGTTATTCTTAGTATGTAAATCAAAATTACGCATATCAATAAAATTAATTCAATAAATGTAATATTTATTTCATATTATTGTTCATTTCGTGTGTATTAGTATCATAAATGTTGGTGCCCTAATAAAAACCAATTGAACCTATTGCCTACGAATAAATAACACGCGCTATTAAGAACGATCAAGGCGTATTTTGAGCCAGTCAGGATCTGAACACAGGGCATCCAGTGAGATTACGCCGCTTGCGATTACACACTGGTAATAATTTTAATTTCAGCTAATTATAACCTGTGAAGAGCTTGCAATTAAATTATTATTGATCCAATAAACTGAGTCACTATTGATTGATTGCACACCGATAGGGTAACGTGTTTTGCAGTTGCGGCGCGTGATATTTATATTTGGTGGGACCAGGTCAAAGCTTACTGGTCTTTTCTCTACTACTGCTACTACTACTACTACTACTGCTGCTGCTGCTGCTGCTGCTACTACTACTACTACCACTACCACTGCTGATGCTACTACTACTACTGCTGCTACTGCTACTGCTACTACTAATACCGCTGCTACTACTACCACTACTACTGCTACTACTACTATTGCTACTACTACTATTGCTACTACTACTACTATTGCTACGACTACTGCTACTACTACTGCTACTACAACTACTACTGCTACTACTACTGCTACTACTACTACTACTACTACTACCACTACCACTACCACTGCTACTACAACTACTACTATTGCTACTACTACTGCTGCTACTACTACTACCGCTACCGCTACTGCTACTGCTACTGCTACTGCTACTGCTACTACTGCTACCGCTACCACCGCTGCTGTCGCCGTCGCCACCACTACTACCACTACTATTACTACTGATCTTTTCTCATCACTTGTTAACATACTAAATTAAATTCATTTAAGTTTATTATTTAAAAAAATCACAAAGCAAATTTACAAACAGAAATAATAAAATAATACAGGTTTTGAATTAAACTCACAAAGTGATGACATGACTTGTACAAGGGCGCATCTGTCTCTTAATGCCTGTTCACGAGTACCACAGTATTTTATACATTCTATAAATCTGCCTAGTACAAGGGCGGATCAAGGGCCTGTTGACGGGGGGCGGTTGGACGCGATTCGTTTTAACAAGGCTTCTTAAAGTATACACCTAATAGCGTTAATCAATAAGAAAATATAAGAATTACAATTATTATAATTTTAATAATAACATTAATTTATAAAAACATTTTAATTAATTATAATAATAAAAAATAACTTTTAAGGAAAAACACTATTTTTACTATCAAATTTGTAATTTCAATACAAAACACAAAACTAAAATCATAGGAAATTAATAATATATATATCATACATAGGCCTATTCTTTTAAATAATAATATAAATATTACGTATTTTATCCCAAAAAATAATAATTTATTGCCATACTAAAATTAGTAATTTAACAACTACAAAATTTTAGATATAAGCCACAAATTCAAATCTGCGATTACGACTATTGCCAAAACGGTTTAAAACCTTGATTACTTCTACGGGAACACCACGGTGTAGGTGTAAAAAGACAAGACTTGATAGCTGTTCTTCAGTCACCATCGTACTCAGCCATGTTTAAGTCCATGCAGAGCTGAGAAAGAGCGCTCCGCGATGGCAACACTCACTGAAAGAAATGCTAATATTTTCAAAATTACATTAATTCCGGGGTAGATGTCTTTGTCGCAAGCTACGAAAGCATCTTTGATGCCATGACAGACACAACGTATTTTTCTCGTAACCGCTTTGCTCTCCAGGATCGCAACTCTGCAAGGAGCATTTTCTCCAATGATTCATGTTCCTTTCCGAGAATAAAGCTGTCTGTATCTTTGAGAACATTCTTTGACAAATATTGAGTTTTCACTTTGATTATATTATTCATTAGATTCAGGCATGCACATGACCACGTGATAACCTTTAAGAGTTTCTAGGGAGAAATGAGTTCTTAAATCTTCACTAATATGTTCCTGAATTGGAATAAAGATTGTTTGCCTTAAGAAGAGGTTTACTTCTTGTGAAGGATGGTTTGATTGGTTCCTCTGATTATTTACAATTATTGTAACCTTTAGGTCCGTTTGCATGCCTTCATTAAGTTACTAGCAGATTGTAAAATATCTCAAAGATATCTCTCACAATCATTATGGTTTTTTCCTCTAGCACAGACAATGTGTCTTTAAGAATATTTTGTGCGGTGTTGCCATCAAGATTGACCTTTTGTAATGCGCGGCTTAAGGGCAAAGTATCTGAAAGTACATCGGCTAGGCAAACAACAGCTACTATAAATTCTGTATTGCGCATTGTGACAAGAAGAATCTTAGCCTTGAAGGACGTTTGAGAATCAGACCAATACTTAATTTTTGCAAGGGCCTCTGCAATACCAAGATAGCTGTCCCAAAATTACAGAATGCCATCGTGTCTTTCGATCCAACGTGTCTCGCACAGCCCTGAAATTTATGTCTCTTTTTATAAAATGGCTGTAGGGTAAATTTTATAATACGGCTGGTTGAGCTAGCCTTATTATAAAACGTCCAAAGTTTGGACAGCCTTATTGTGGTCAAATATTTCCACCACATTAAGGCGAGGTATCTAGCCGTTTTACTTAAAGGCTATGTCTACTCAGCCTAATTGAGGTAACAACTTTTTTAGACAAAAAGGTGTTTTGTAAAAAGCTTAGTACTTTTATAATAAGGCTGATTATACAAAGATCCTGCGACATATCCACTACTATGTTCATTATAAGCTGGAAGCCTGAGGGATGTATAATGTAACGATAAGATTAGGTGTCAGCCAACCGATCCCTACGGAACTGCGCAGAGGCCCACTCCAACGTAGTTAGCGTATCTAGGCGTGAGAAACGCATCCCCTGCACTTGGGCCTTTCTATGAACCACATGTCTGCCCTCTGATTGGTCAAGATGGGAGAGCTTAGAAGAAAATCTAAAACGGTGCTGGGTGCTGAAATATTTGTTGGAAGCTAAACAGTTTCGAGATGAGCGAGCTTTTAGAGACGTCCATGGGGACTGAATGGTGGAACTCGGGAGGAGATGCGACCATCTTAGACGTTTACCGACTCAGACTCTCTTAGACTATCGACATTTCGGACTTTCAGTAAAATCTGTTCTTGTGTATACTAAGACCTGCGCAGACAATAACTGGCACTCCACGGTTAACCAGTTGATTACTCACTGAACCCCGTGTTCACCTCAAAATTCCGTTCTCCTAACCAGCGCGACAGTTAGATAAAAGGTGGAAGCAACAAAATGTACAATTTAAGGTAAATTCATGTGTATAGAAAAGGTATTTGGCGATTTGATGACCATAGCTTTAAGGCCTGGTATATGGGTATGTCTTAGGGGTGAACTTGTATACCCCATTTGTTTTACGATTGGACATATCTGACGGCTAGAAAAGCTACTGAATTCACTTTCACTTATTTCATAAGTTGATCTTTGTAATCTGATTCTGTCACCTTTAATATATATTCACACAACAGGGTGGTCATTGATCAGGAAAGCCAGAAAACCCGGCAACTATGCTTGCATGTTGAGTTTCCGGAAAATAACCGGGAATGGTGCTTGGATTTTACCGTTTGTTGAGAATTTAAAAATATTAAGGGTCTTTATTCAAATGTATAACCAAACTATGCCATATGAATTTTACCAAACTAGATTTTGGATTAAATTTTCATAGAAATCACACTATTTGACATATTTATCACTATCACATCTGACAAATATCTTCTTGAGGAATCAAATTTTCTAAAAATTTCCTAGCGAGGATCAGTCTAAGTATCTTCTAGGGTTATCCAAATTTTAAAAAATGTTATGGGAGGACCACTTCAATATATTGGAGAAGAGTCTAATTTTCAAGTTTCCACACAGCCTCTAAGAGCATCAAATTTTCAAACATTTTGTCTGGGGAGACCCAGACCCCCTTTGGCTAGAGAAAAATCTTTATTGGTTGATAATTACTCTTCCTTCTCCCTCTCGCTCTAAACAAATAAGCTTCCACAATACTGGGTATTATATACGTTCTACTGTTTAACTTTTAGGTTATCTACTCGTGGATGAGATCTAATCCCTATGACTTTCTAATACAGACCTTATAAAATATAGTGTTAACGATTTTGCGTAGTTCCAATTCTGTACCTCGAAAAGATTTTAGGGGCAAGAAAGGGGTCCTAACTGTTCTAGCTCGACTTAGAATTATTTTTTTAAACAAAGATCCATCTTGAGGTAATTTAAAGTGCTTTAAAACATACTCTTGAGGTTGTAGGGCAGTAAATTGTGTAAGAATCCAATAATATAATTTTATTTTTAGCATCGCGTCTTACTAACTGTTCGAGTTATACGCTTATGTAGTAATTACGCTGATGGTTTTAGGGATTAAAAAGATTATATTTAGATGAAGTGTACTCGCATTTGTGTGGAGGGAGAGTAGAAAACAATTTTTGAAAAAACTCTGTACACCCTACCGAGATTCGGACCTCGATCTCATCATCGGCAGTCTAGTTTACTGCAAGAGTAACGCGCTAGACCACGTGGCCACCGAAGCAGATAGACTAGCTTGAAAAATACTTATTCAATTTATAAAATTTGGTGGTCCATTCAGAACACATTTCTTAAAAACATTTTAATATGCAATCATTTGTTCAAAGTCTCGCATTTGGAGCGAAAGACTTAAAAATCGAGAAAATATCCAGAAAAACCGATAGTTATTCTGGAATTTTATTCTAGAGTTTGAGAGGCATCCTTAATATTATCAATACTTATAAAATAACAACAGTAAAATATTATCTTTGTTAACCACAAACAGTTTGTATTTTCTTAAATGTTCTCTGGAAATCAAGGTTTATTTTTACATGTGAAGATTGTTTATGTATGTAGAGCCTCACTGGTTGGTGTAGAAGTGTTAATGTGTCGGGCTGGTGTGTGTTTTTGTACGCGGTTGATTACGCAGGTTGGGTAACCTGGTGGTCTGAGGGTAAGGTGTCGGACATCTGTGTTGGGGGTCCGGGGTTCAATCCTTGGTCCCGGCACAGATTTATCTGATTGCCAAACTCTTCCTTCACCTCTGACAAGACATGAATTAATAACAACTTGTGAATGTGTAGAATGTCAGGCCTCCACCGTGGTTCGGATCCCACGTTAAACTGTAGGTCCTCTATTTCATTTCACAATCACCCTACATTACACATTAGCGTACGTGCATATAACCAGAACGGGTAGTAAGACGCGGTAATAATAATAATAATAATAATAATAATGAATGTGCAGGTTGATTCATGTGTGTTGATGTTACAGGTCGACACGTAGAAGGCGTATGGCACACGGGCATTGTAGCGTATGGCCGAGAATATTTCTTCGGTATGGTTGGTGTCCAAAGCTGTAATCCGGTGAGTATTATATATATAAAAATGTATTAGTGTGTGTTTATTTATCACGTCAAATTAGCCTAGTCTCTTCGCACAGAATTACGGAGACCAGATGCTAACCAAAATACTATGTTTTACCCCAGGTAGCAAAATTAAATTAAAACTTGTTTATTGATTTATATCTGTAGGGGTAACGGAACATGGCCACAACTTGAACTTTGACTCCGTGACTTAATTTCATGTTGACCTTTACCTACGTTCGCTATTCATAGAACGTGCCAATTTTTTCCCGCTTTCAATGTTAGGTATTGTGCAAACGTGGGCTTTTCCCCGCAACGTCATCCCACACCCACCCCTCATGGGAATGCTATTTAAGGCCTTTAAACCCGGATGTAAAACGTAGATACTGATCTACTTTCAGGTCGCCTGTGTGATGCGTTATCTGGCGACAGTATTACGGGAATTATTCCTGACACGTTGAGACAAGTTTAAAGTGGGTCATAGGTTACGTCACCAGAATGTTGCAACCCTGATGACGCCATCCCAAAATGATGTGTGTATGACGGACATTATTGGACAGGCTTAAAGTATGTCATGGGTGACTGCACCCTGATGTGACGTCTGGTACCAGTATGGTAGTGACTATTATAGGCATGTTGAAAAAAATAATAGGAGTTGGTAAGACATGTTTTACTTGAGTAAAGCACGATATTATAGAAATATATTTATTTAGATTCATCACTATACATTTTTACACAAATGATGCATATATTCGTTCATAAGTTTCTCTACAGTGTCTATTAGACCTTTCTTCTTCCGAAGAGACCAAAACCAAGCAATTAATCACTCACGATCAAGCAACCAATCACTTAGGCAACTTTTGCATTTAAACAATGCTTCACTCGTCCACTGATGAGAATACGACTTTATCGCTGGGCGATACATTGTAAGGAGACCAAACATGCTGGTCGCCAGGTTATAAGTTGCCTTTTAATCGTTGCGGCGTGCACTTGTGGAGCTGTACGCAGTGTTTTATTTCCAGTTGTGCAGGCTTAAGCTCCCATATTTTCGCGTTTTTCCTGGAAATTTTCACTTCTGGGTGACTGTTTCACGGTAGTTTGTATTCTTGATAGTTGGACCTACGAGTCGTTCAAACTATTCATAAGTTTCCCTACTCGTATTATAAGTTTTTTTATACTTAACAGGGTCCCTGAAATCACTGGCAATTTTGAACCACCTATTTTATTTGTTTTTTCAAAATATGGATGAAACCAAAATAGTTTCCGGGCCTTTTTACGAGATTTTAAGTACATATAGCCATCAACCAGATCTTCATCAGATGACGACATTCTCGCGACTGATAGAAAATAGGTTTCTTTTGTGAAAGAGAAACGGGGCAACGTCCTTCGCGTTGGTTTTATCGGTGAACGGAGGGCATCAGGTGTGTTAGTTGAATGGTTTTGAGTTCACAATCCAGTATATAGTAATCCAGACCGATGACTTGACGTGTATATTAGGTAACACTGATCAGATCCAGGTTTCTGATGTACGTTTCCACCGTAGACTGCTCGAGATCCGTGGCATTCATGGTCTCTGTCAGCGTGTTTCACACAGTCACAATGAGTGTGTTGATAAAACCGTTACCATATCTTCCGATAGGTGTCGACCACATATCCTCTGGTCGACAGAGACGTTACTCAGGTCCGACACCTCGTATGGTGTCGACTTTATCCAATGGAAACAGCGTGTTAGAAATACTTGTTATGGTGAATGGTTTCACTGGCTTTGTTTTAAGCTTGCAAATAATTTCGAGTACTCTTTGGTTTTCCATGAAGTTTGCTCGCTTCAACGGTTGCCAGCAGGCTCAATAAGATTATGGGTGACCCATCATCGGGAAACTCTTTTATATCTACGGCCTGTTAGGGGGAATACAGGACGAATACGCATCACCTTAAGAAATGGCAGGACGCTGACATATTGAAACATGCGTTGTTTCATCTCAATACCTTGTCGTCGCTATCTGTGTGAATGTTAGGTGAGAATAGAGCCAGGAGATTCTGGTTTGGAATAAGCTGGACATGGTAGAGAAGGTACAGAGACAGTAATGTCTGAAAACATTTGAAGCGACATCTTAAAGTTGTACTGTGTTATGAGACTTACTGGAGACATTTTTGCTTATAAATGCCACGCCATTATTGTCAATAAAGATGGCGACCCACTGTTTCCCAGGCTGAGTGTGTGTATTCGTGACGATGAAGAGTGCAGTAGGATGTGCTATTCTGGTTGGCAGTTCATCAGTATGGAAAACATTCGAACGTGCAGAGTGGAAGTATGGGCTGGTTTTCAGTGCATGTTTTATGTTGTGTGTGTGTGTGTGTGTGCCCATCTTCAATCAGCCAGTATCGAAGTCCTCATACGATGATGGCCGAACAAAAATTCCATGCAGAACCATGTGTCATGCATGTGGTGCGACCTAATTTAGGTGTTTTAAAATACGAACTTCCTCTTCTGAGCAGATCGCTTATTAGCGTAAGCGTGTGATTGGCTAGAAACTTTTTATTTTCTGCTCCCTTGACGTAGACAGTTGACTCACGCGGTGTGGTTCGGGAGATGAAGGATTCGAGCAAGTTGTTATCTATATTACTACTATCCCAGGGAATGCCTTGTAGTTTGTCGGAAATATTGTTTGCTCCTAGTCGTAAGGGGATTTGAACACTCAATAGTGCAGTATCGTGCCGCTCACAGCTAAAACACTTAGTTCTTTGATGAAAACTCTCGGTCCTCGTCGATGTAGCTCACAAAATCCATAATGACGTTTATGATTTAAATGACGGGAAAATGAGATAGAACAGTGTTTATATTAACTACTAAAATCAGCCACAACGTTTCTTTCATCGTGAATGGTGATGATGTCGGTAAACTCGGTATATGAACCCATTCTCATCAGGCTTTATCTACTTCTTATAAAATGAAATAGTTTTGGGTTACTCTGCTCATAACATAACGGAATGCGACTAACAAACTCAGACACAAGCTTGCCTCGTGTTGTGTCAGAAATCACATTCTGAGAAACAAAAATCTTCTCAAAAACCCTCACTCCTGCCTGAAGTCCTACATTGCAACTATCCCCACGAACAACATCTACATTGGGAGCAACAGCATTGACCGAAAACTAACCACATCGAACGTCTCCAGATTCACCGTCTTTAGGGAGGGGATCCTCAATCCGACTCCTTTTAGAGACACTCAAGTCTCCCTCAAACAGGTGATGAGAGCATAAGTTACTACGCAGGACACATATCGAGTTTTCTTGCGAGTATGGTAAGTCTTATCACTTAACTCTGCGATCA
This sequence comes from Timema genevievae, assembly GCA_902155825.1. Lineage (NCBI taxonomy): Eukaryota > Metazoa > Arthropoda > Insecta > Phasmatodea > Timematidae > Timema > Timema genevievae. The sequence continues at coordinate 9,541 of CABFWO010009899.1, forward strand.
ACACCTCTTTCCCCTAATAATGGACTTGAGTCCGGGTTAGAGTGCTTTGCCCCTCTTGTCTAAGAGTCCGGTCCATGGCTCGTGACATGTACAACATGAAACAGCTATAACAGGGTTAAATATAAGTACAAGAAAATGAATTTATATAATTTCATTGGATCAAAGTTTTTAGAACAGTGTGTAGGTCTAAAACCTCCAGGACCAGCTTTGTCCAAGTAGAGTGGCGCAACTTATAGCCTCTCAGCCTAGGCCTTCTTCGGAATGGAAGCTTAATTGCAAACTTTACACATAGATAAATCACAACAGTTTAGAAGCAAAGATAGGCATTAAATAACAAGTTTATTAAAATGAAACTGAGTGAATTTACAATGAAAGGCCATGGGGTCATTAAGTTTAGGCAGTACACAAGCTTGAGGGCCCAGCCTACATTGCTGTAAATTGCTCAAACAGTTTAAACAAAAATAATAGAGAAATTTCTTTCAAGTACGACCAGGACTATAATCGAAACGCTTTCTTGTTGAGAAAGTTGAAAAAGGGGGAACTTAAAGTGTCTCACTTACGATATGTAGAAACGTACTCGAAACAGCTTACAAAACAATTATTTGTGTTAAGTTACTTTCATATATGGTACAAAAATACAACTAACACGTATTTATATGTGGAAACAAAAAAGAGAGGTGATCTTAAGGGCTCCAATACAAAACTAACTAGGACAGCTAATCGTATTGCAAACGGGCTAGCTAACAGACAAATCATAATATAAAACAAAAACTACTGGTGTTAGTAGTCTAGCGGGACCAGATAGTACAGCCCTCAGGCGTTGTTATTGTCCTGTTGTGACGTCACCTGTTGTTTTCATTCTCATGTGAGATATAGTCCGTTTTTGTTAAGAAGGGAGAAACTTCTCATCCTGTGAGGTATAGTCCGTTTTCGCTAAGAAGGTACTTCTCAGGGAATCCCCAATTCCGCTGACGGGTCAGGGGTGTTGCCCCTGCCCCCTGCCCACGCCCCTGCCCCCCAGGGGCTCCTAAGCTGTAAGGTACCCCCGGAGAGTTGAAAACCACACCAGAATCTAAACACTCACAGCATTTGCGTGGAGGGAGAGTTGAAAACCAC
>CABFWO010009900.1:0-10655 GCA_902155825.1 Timema genevievae
CTTTCTAAGAAAGTATCTAAGTACTATGAAGCATGAAGATGATGCCGAAAAGTTAGCCAGAAAGAAACGAGGAAGGTGTGTGTTATATGGTCGATCAAAAGATGTTGGCACCACAATAAAATGTGGAACATGCAAACAATTTACATGTAAGAATCATGTTCATATAATGTACACATGTGATGAGTGTAACAAGATAAATGAGGCTGATTTTTAAAAAGTTTGGTTTTTTAAAATACCATATTTTTTATTTGGTAATTATTTTAGATTATCATTATTATTATATTTGTATTGTACTTTTAATCACATTGTATCTGTAAGAATATTAATTAGCAAAATATTAACCAGTACTTAACAAAAACAGTAAAGTCTAAGTATGTAGATTTCGTAAAAATATTTTAATGAATATCAAGCCTTTTTCTATTTTATATTATATATGTATTATATATATATATGTTTGGCTATTAATACATTTTTTGTGTAATAGGTTTAAAAGGCTTTACTTGACTACATGTCCATGATCCTTAAGACCTATTTATTTAACTATATGGCCATTATCCTTTAGACCTATTTATTTGACTTCATGGCTAGGATCTTTAAGACCTATTTACTTTACTACATGGCCAGATTGCTTAAGACCTATTTACTTGATTACAGGGTAAGGATCCTTAAGATTTATTTACTTGACTACATGGCCAGGATCCTTACAACCTCTTTACTTGACTACATGGCCAGGATCCTTAAGACATTTTTGAATTGACTACAGGGCCATGATCCTTAAGACCTATTTACTTGACTACAAGGCCAAAATCCTTAAGAACTATTTACTTAATTACATGGCCAGGATCCTTACGACCTGTTTACTTGACTACATGTCCAGGATCCTTAAGATCTGTTTACTTGACTACATGGCCAGTATCCTTAAAACCAATTTACTCGACTACATGGCCAGGATGTTTAAGACTTGTTTAATTGACTACATGGCCAGGATCCTTAAGACCTATTTACTTGACTAAAGGGCCAGTATCCTTAAGACCTTTTTAATTGACTTAAGGGTCAGGATCCTTAAGACCTATTTACTTGACTACAAGGCCAGGATCCTTAATACTTATTTACTTGACTCTTGACTATAGGCCAGGATCTTTAAGACCTGTTTACTTGACTACAGGGCCAGGATCCTTAAAACCTATTTACATGACCACAGGGCCAGGATCCTTAAGCGCTGTTTACTTCACTAACTGGCCAGATTTCTTATAACATGTTTACTTGACTACATGGCCAGGATCATTTAGACATATTTAATTGACTACAGGATCAGGATCCTTAATAACAATTTACTTGACTACAGGGCCAGGATCCTAATGACATATTTATTTGACTACATGGCCAGGATCCTTAAGACCTATTTACTTGACTACAGGGCCAGGATCCTTAAGACCTGTTTACTTGAATAGATGGCCAGGATCCTTAAGACCTTTTTACTTGACTACAGAGCCATGATTCTTAGGACCTATTTAATTGACTATATGGCCAGGATCCTTACTACCTGTTTTTGACTACATGGCCAGGATACTTAAGACCTGTTTACTTGAGTACAGGGCCTGAATCTTTAAGAACTATTTACTCGACTACAGGGCCAGGATCATTAGGATCTTTTTACTTGACTACACGACCAGGATCCATACGACCAGTTAATTGACTACATGGCCAGGAACCTTAAGACTTGTTTCCTTGACTACAGAGCCAGAATCCTTAAGAAATATTTACTTGTCTACAGGAGCAGGATAATTAAAACCTATTACTTGACTACATGGCTATGATCCTTACGACCTGTTTAATTGACTACATTAACAGTATCCTTAAGACCTGTTACTTGACTACAGGGAAAGGATCCTTAAGACCTATTTACGTGATCACAGTGCCAGGATCCTGAAGACATATTTACTTGACTACATGGCCAAGATCCTTAAGACCTATTTACTTGATTATATGGCCAGGATCCATAAAACCTGTTTAGTTGACTACAGGTCCAGGATCCTTAAGACTTATTTATTGACTACAGGGCCAGGATCCTTTAAATCTATTTACTTAACTACATCGCCAAGATCCATAAGTCCTGTTTACTTGACTACAGGGCCAGGATCCTTAAGACCTGTTTACTTATCTACATGGCCAGGATTCTTAAGACCTGTTTACTTGACTACTTGACCAGAATTCTTAAAAAAAATTTACTCGAATACAGGGCCAGGATCCATAATACCTGTTTACTTGACTACATGGCCAGGATCATTAAGATCTTTTTCCTTGACTACAGTGCCAGGATTTTAGATCTATTTAATTGACTATATTGCCATGATCCTTACGACATGTTTACTTGACTACATGGCCGGGATCCTTAAGACCTGTTTACTTGACTACAGGGCAAGAATCCTTATGAACTATTTACTTGACTTCAGGGCCAGGATCATTAGGACTTATTTAATTGACTACATGGCCAGGATCCATACGACCAGTTAATTGACTACATGGCCAGGATCCTTAAGACTTGTTTCCTTAACTACAGAGCCAGAATCCTTAAAAAATATTTACTTGTCTACAGGAGCAGGATAATTAAGACCTATTACTTATCTACATGGCTAGGATCCTTACGACCTGTTTAATTGACTACATTAACAGTATCCCTAAGACCTGTTTACTTGACTACAGGGAAAGGATCCTTAAGACCTATTTACTTGATCAAAGTGCCAGGATCCTTAAGACATATTTACTTGACTACATGGCCAGGATCCTTACAACCGGTTTACTTAACTACATGGCCAAGATCCTTAAGACCTATTTACTTGACTACATGGCCAGGATCCATAAGAACTATTTACTTGACTACATGGCCAGGATCCTTACTACCTGTTTACTTGACTTCAGGGCCAGGAGCCTTAAGACCTATTTACATGAGTACATAGCTAGTATACTTACGACCTGTTTACTTGACTACATGGCCAGGATCCTTAAAACCTGTTTACTTGACAACAGGGCCAGGAGACTTAAGACCTATTTACTTGATTACAGGGCTAGGATCCTTAATATTTATATACTTGAATAAATGGCCAGGATTTTTAGGACCTCTTTACTTGACTACAGGGCCAGGATCCTTAAGACTTCATTGCTTGACTACATGACCAAGATCCTTAAGACATATTTACATGATTATATGGCCAGGATCCATAAGACCTGTTTACTTGACTACATGGCCAGTATCCTAAAGACCTGTTTACTTTACTAAATAGCCAAAATCCTTAAAATCTGTTTACTTGACTACAGGGCTAGGATCCTTAAGACTTATTTATTGACTACAGGGCCAGGATCCTTTAAATCTATTTACTTGACTACATGGCCAAGATCCATAAGACCTGTTTACTTGACTACAGGGCCAGGATCCTTACGACCTGTTTACTTGACTACATAAACAGAATACTTAAGATCTGTTTACTTGACTACTTAAAGATTCTGGCCATGTAGTCAAGTAAATAGGTCTTAAAGATCTTGGCCCTGTAGTCAAGTAAATAAGTCTTAAGTATCCTGGCCCTGTAGTCAAGTAAACAGCTCTTAAGTATCCTGGCCATGTAGTCAAGTAAACAGGTCCTTAGGATTCTGGCCCTGTATTCAAGTATATAGGTCTTAATGATCCAGGCCCTATATTCAAGTAAATAGGTCTTAAGGAAACTGGCCCTGTATTCAAGTAAATAGGTCTTAAGGATACTGTCCCTATATTCAAATAATTAGGTCTTAAGGATCCTGGCACTCTATTCAAGTAATTAGGTCTTAAGGATCCTGGACGTGTAGTCTAGTAAACAGGTCTTAAGTATCCTGGCCATGTACTCAAGTAAACAGATCGTGATGATCCTGGCCATGTAGTCAAGTAAATAGATTTTAATTAGCCTGGCCATGTAGTCAAGTAAATAAGTCTTAAGGATCCTGGCCCTGTAGTCAAGTAAATAGGTCTTAAGGATTCTGGCCCTGTAGTCAAGTAAACAGGTCTTAAGTATCATTGCCCTGTAATCAAGTAAACAGGTCATAAGCATCCTGGCCATGTAGTAAAGTAAATTTGTATCCAGAATCCTGTTCCTGTAGTCAAGTAAACAGTTCTTAAGGATCCTTCCAACGTAGTCAAGTAAACAGGTCGTAAGGAATCCACCCATGTAGTCAAGAAAATAGGTCTTAAGGATCCTGGCTATGTATTCAAGTAAACAAGTCGTAAGGATCCTGTCCATGTAGTCAAGTAAATAGGCCTTAAGGATCCTGGCCCTGTAGTCAAGTAAATAGGTCGTATGGATCCTGGCCATGTAGTCAATTAAATAGGCCTTAATGATTCTGGCCCTGAAGTCATGTAAATAGGTCTAAAGGATCCTGGTACTGTAGTCAAGTAAACAGGTCTTAAAGATCGTGGCCATGTAGTCGAGTAAACAGGTCGTAAGGATCCTGGCCATGTAGTTAAGTAAACAGGTCGTAAGGATCCTGTCCATGTAGTCAAGTAAATAGGCCTTAAGGATCCTGGCCCTGTAGTCAAGTAAATAGGTCTTCAGGAACCTGGCCCTGTAGTCAAGTAAATAGGTCTTCAGGAAACTGGCCCTGTAATCAAGTAAACATGTCTTAAGTATCCAGGCCATGTAGTCAAGTAAACAGCTCGTAAGGATCCTGGCCAAGTAGTCAAGTTAATATGTCTTAAGGATGCTGTCCCTTTAGTCAAGTAAACACGTCGTAAGGCTCCTGGCCATGTAGTCAAGTTAATATGTCTTAAGGATCCTGGCTATGTAGTCAAGTAAATAGGTCTTAAGGACGCTGGCCCTGTAGTCAAGTAAACAAGTCTTAAGGATCTTGGCCATGTATTCATGTAAATAGGTAGTAAGGAACTTGGCCATATAGTCAAATAAATAGGTCTTAATAATCCTGGATCTGTAGTCAAGTAAATAGTTCTTAAGGTTCCTGGCCCTGCAGTCAAGTAAACAGGTCTTAAGGATCCTAGCTATGTAGTCAAGTAAACAGATCATAAAGATCCTGGCCCTGTAGTAAAGTAAATAGGTCTTAAGGATCCTGGTACTGTAGTCAAGTAAACAGGTCTTAGGGATCCTGGTCATGTAGTTAAATAATCAGGTCGTAAGGATACTGGCCATGTTGTCAAGTAAAAAGATCTTTAGTATCATGGCCTTGTATTCAAGTAAATAGATCTTAAAGATCCCGGCTCTGTAGTCAAGGAAACAGGTCTTAAAGATCCTCGCCATCTGGTCAATTAAACAAGTCTTAATAATATTGGCCATTTAGTCAAGTAAACAGGTCGTAAGGATCCTGGCCATGTAGTCAAGTAAATATTTCTTAATGATCCTGGCCATATATTCAAGTAAATAGGTCTTAAGTATCCTTGCCTATAGTCAATTAAAAAAGTTTTAAGAATCCGTTCATGTAGTCAAGTAAACAGTTCGTAATGATCCTGGTAATGTAGTCAATTAAATAGGTCTTTATTATCCTGGCCCTGTAGTCAAGTAAATAGGTCTTAAGGAGCCTTGCCTTGTAGTCAAGTAAACAGGTCTTAGGGATACTGTCCATGTAGAAAAGTAAACAGGACATAAGAATCCTCGCCATGTAGTCAAGTAAATAGGTCTTAAGGATCCTGGCCCTGTATTCAAGTTAATAGGTCTTAAGGATCCTGGCCTTGTAGTCAAGTAAACAGGTCTTAGGGATCCTGGCCCTGTTGTCAAGTAAACAAATTCTAAGGATACTGGCTATGTTGTCAAGTAAATAGTTTTTAAGGATCCTAGCCCTGTATTCAAGTAAATAGGTATTAAGGATCCTGGCCCTGTAGTCAAATAAACAGGTCTTAAGGATCCTGGCCATGTAGTCAAGTAAACAGGTCGTGACGATATTGGCCATGTAGTCAAGTAAATAGTTCTTAAGGATTCTGTCCCTGTAATCAAGTAAATAGTTCTTAAGGATCCTTGCCCTGTAGTCAAGTAAATAGGTCTTAAGGATCCTGGCTCTTAAGTCAAGTAAACAAGTATTAAATATCCTGGCACCGTAGTAAAGTAAACAGGTCTTAGATATCCTGGCCATGTAGTCAAGTAAACAGGTCGCAGGTATCCTGGCCATGTAGTCAAGTAAATAGGTCTTAAGTATCTTGGCCCCTTAGTCAAGTAAATAGGTCTCAAGAATCCTTGCCCTGTAGTCATGTAAACTGGTCTTAATATCCTGGCCCTGTAGAACAGTAAACTTGTCTTAAGTATCCTGGCCATGTAGTCAAGTAAACAGGTCGTAAGGATCCTGGCCATGTAGTCAAATAAATTGTTCTTAAAGATCTTAGGCCTGTGGTCAAGTAAATAGGTCAAAAGAATTCTGGCCCTATAGTCAAGTAAACAGGTCTTAAGGATCCTAGCTATGTATTCAAGTAAACAGGTCGTAAGGATCCTAGCCATGTAGTCAAGTAAATAAATCTTAAGTATTCTGGCCTTGTAATCAAGTAAACTGTTCTTAAGGATACTGGCTCTGTATTCATGTAAACAGGTCTTAAGGATCTGGCCATGTAGTCATGTAAATAGGTCGTAAGTTTCCTGGCCTTTTAGTCAAGTAAATAGGTCTTAAGATTACTGGCCCTGTAATCAAGTAAATAGGTCTTAAGGATCCTGCCCCTGAAGTCAAGTAAACAGGTCTTAAGTATCCTGGCCCTGTAGTCAAGTAAAAAGATCGTAAGGATCCTGGTCATGTAGTCAAGTAAAAAGGTCTTAAGTATAATGGCCCTGTAATAAAGTAAATTGTTCTTAAAGATACTGGCTCTGTATTCATGTAAACAGGTCTTAAAGATCCTGGCCATGTAGTCAAGTTTACAGGTCTTAAGGATCCTAGCCATGTAGTCAAGTAAACAGGTCGTAAAAATCCTGGCCATGTAGTCAAGTAAATATTTCTTAAGGATTCTGGCTTGTAGTTAAGTAAATAGGTCTTAAGGATACAGGAACTGTAGTCATGTAAACAGATCTTAAGGATAGTGGCCATGTAGTCATGTAAACAAGTCGTAAGGATCCTGGCCATGTAGTCAAGTAAATAGGTCTTAAGGATCCTGGCCATGTAGTCAAGTAAACAATTCTTAGGATCCTGGCCATGTAGTCAAGTAAATAGGTCTGAAGGATCCTGGCCCTGTATTCAAGTAAATAGGTCTTAAGGATCCTGGTACTGTAATCAAATAAACAGGACTTAAGGATCCTGGCCATGATGTCAAGTTAACAGGTCGTAAGGATCCTGGCCATGTAGTCAAGTAAATAGGTCTTAAGTATCCTGGACATGTAGCCTAGTAAATAGATCCTAAGTATTCTTACCCTGTAATCAAGTAAACAGGTCTTAAGGATTCTAGCCATGTAATCAAGTAAATAGGTCTTAAGGATATTGGCCCTGTAGTCAAGTAAATAGGACATAATGATCCTTGCCCTGTGGTCAAGTAAACAGGTCTTAATGATACTTGCCATGTAGTCAATTAAACAGGTCGTAAGGATTCTGGCCATGTAGTCAATAAATAGTTCTTAAAGATTTTGGCCCTGTAGTCAAGTAAAGAGGTCTTAAGGATCCTGCTCATGTAGTCAAGTAAACATGTCGTAATGTACCTGGCCATGTAGTCAAGTAAATAAGTCATAATAATCCCGGCCATGTAGTCAAGTAACAGATCGTAAGGATCATGGACATGTAAACAAGTAAATATGTCTTAAGGACCCAGGCCATGTAATCAAGTAAATAGTTCATAACTATCCTGGCCCTGTAGTTAATATAAACAGGTCTTAAGAATCCTGGTCATGTAGTCAAGTATACTGGACTTAAGAATCCTTGCCATGTAGTCAAGTTAACAGGTCATAAGGATCCTGGCCCCGCAGTCAAGTAAACAATTCGTAAGTATCCTGGCCATGTAGTCAAGTAAATAGGTTATAAGAATCCTGGCAATATAGTCAAGTAAACATGTCGTAAGTATCCTGGCAATGTAGTCAAGTAAATCTTTCCTAAGGATCTTGGCCCTGTAGTTAAGTAAATATGTCTTAAGTATCCTGGCCCTATAGTCAAGTAAACAGGTCTTAACGATCCTGGCCATGTATTCAAGTAAACAGGTAATAACGATCCTGGCCATGTAGTCAAGTAATTAGGTTGTAAGATTCCTGGCCATGTAGTCAAATAAATAGGTCTTAAGGATCCTTGCCCTGTAGTCAATTATATAGGTCTTAAGGATACTGGGCCTGTAGTCAAGTAAACAGTTCTTAAGGATCTTGGCCATGTATTCAAGTAAACATTTCATAAGGATCCTGGCCATGTAGTCAATTAAACATGTCTTAAGTATCCTGGTCATTTAGTCAAGTAAACAGTTCGTAAGGATACTCGCCATGTTGTAAAGTAAATAGGTCTTAAGGATCCTGACCATTTAGTCATGTAAACAGGTCGTAAGGATCCCGGCCATATAGTCAAGTAAATAGGTCTTAAGTTTCCTGGCCCTGTAATCAAGTAAATTGTCCATAAGGATCCTGGCTCTCTAGTCAAATTAACAGATCTTAAGGATCTGGCTATGTAGTCAAGTAAATAGTGCGTAAGGTTCCTGGCCATGTAGTCATATAAATTGGTCTTAAGAATCCTGGCCCTGTAATCAAGTAAATAGGTCATAAGAATCCTGCACCTGTAGTCAATAAACAGGTCTTAAGGATCCTGGCCAAGGTGTCAAGTTAACAGTTCCTAAGGATCCTGTCCATGTAGTCATGTAAATAGGTCTTAAGGATCCTGGCCCTGTAGACAAGTAAATAGGTCTTAAGGATACTGGCACTGTAGTCATTTAAACAGGTCTTAAGGATCCTTGCCATGGAGTCAAGTAAACAGGTCCTAAGGAATCTGGCCGTGTAGTCAATTAATTAGGTCTTAAGTAATCTGGCCCTGTAGTGAAGTAAATAAGTCTAAATGATCCTGGCCCTGTAGTCAAGTAAACATGTCTTAAGGATCCTAGCCATTTAGTCAAGTAAACATGTCGTAAGGATCCTGGCCATGTTGTCAAGTAAATAGGTCATAAGGATCCTGGCCCTGTAGTCAAGTAAACAGGTCCAAAGTATCCTGTCCATGTAGTCAATTAAATAGTTCTTAAGGATCCTGGCCCTGTAGTCAAGTAAACAGGTATTAAAGATACTGGCTCTGTAGTCAAGTAAACAGTTCTTAAGGATTCTTGCCATGTAGTCAAGTAAACAGGTCTTAAGGATCCTGGCCATGTAGTCAAGTAAATAGGTCTCAAGGATCTTGGCCCTGTAGTCAAGTAAATAGATTTTAAGGATCCTGGCCCTGTAGTCAAATAAACAGGTCTTAAGTATCCTGGCCATGTAGTCAAGTTAACAGTTCGTAATGATCCTGGCCATGTGGTCAAGTAAATAGGTCTTAAGGATGCTGGCCATGTACTCAAGTAAATAGGTCTTAAGGATCCTAGCCATGTAGTAAAGTAAATAGGTCTTAAGGATCCTGGCCATGTAGTCAATTAAATATGTCTTAAGGATCCTGGCCCTTTAGTCAAGTAAATAGGTCTAAAGGATCCTGGCCCTGTAGTCAAGTAAACAGGTCTTAAGGATCCTGGCCATGTAGTCAAGTAAACAGGTCTTAAGGATTCTGGTCTTGTAGTCAAGTAAATAGATCTTGAGGATCCTGGCCATGTAGTTAAGTAAACAAGTCGTAAGGATCCTGGCCATGTAGTCAAGTAAATGGGTCTTATAGATTCTGGCCCTGTAGTCAAGTAAATATGTCTTAAGTATGCTGGCCATGTAGTCAAGTAATTAGGTCTTAAGGATCATGGCCATGTAGTCAAGTAAACTAGTCGTAATGATCCTGGCCATGTAGTCAAGTAAATAGGTCCAAAGGATCCTCGCCCTGTAGTCAAGTAAACTGGTCTTAAGGATTCTGGCCCTGTAGTCAAGTAAACAGTTCTTAAGGATCCTGCTCATGTAGTCAAGAAAACACGTCGTAACTATCCTGGCCATGTAAGTCAATAAATAGTTCATAAAGATCTTTGACCTGTAGTCAAGTGAAAAGGTCTTAAGGATTCTGGCCATGTAGTCAAGTAAACAAGTCGTAAAGATCATGGCCATGTAGTCAAGTAAATAGGTCCTAAGGATTCTGTACCTATATTCAAGTAAATAGGTCTAAAGGATCCTGGCCCTGTAGTCTAGTAAATAAGTCTCAAAGATCCTGTTCTTGTAGACAAGTAAATAGGTCTTACGGCTACTGGCCGTGTAATCAAGTAAATAGGTCTTAAGGATCTTGCCCCTGAAGTCAAGTAAACATGTCTTAAGGATCCTGGCCATGAAGTCAATAAACTGGTCGTAACGGCTACTGGCCGTGTAATCAAGTAAATAGGTCTTAAGGATCCTGTCCCTGTAGTCAATTAAATAGGTCTTAAGGATCCTGGCCCGGTAGTCAAGTAAACATGTCAAAGGATCCTGGCCATGTAGTCAAGTAAACAGGTCGTAAGGATATTGGCAATGTAGTCAAGTAATTAGATCTTAAGGATTCTTGACCTGTAGTCAAGTAAACAGGTCTTCAGTATCCTGGCCCTGTAGTCAAGTAAATAAGTCTTAAAGATGGTTGCTCTGTAATCAAGTAAATATGTTTTAATGATA
>CABFWO010009901.1:0-10650 GCA_902155825.1 Timema genevievae
GAGCATTGTTGCCTTGCGAGCGGGCCCCTTTGATGCGTAGATTGATTCTAGTTTGACCCATACATCGCGTGAAGTAGCGCATCCCCAAATCTGTTTTAATTCAGATGGATTTATAGACAGGATCAAATCAGCTTTTGCCTTCCAATCGGCCGCTAGCCAAGCTTTGTGTGCGGCTTGCGCGGCAGCAAGCACTGCGTTTTCGCCGACCACTTCGGGCTGTGGTATTTCTCCTGATTCATATCCCCATGTATCATTTTTTACTAGCAAGGCTTCGGCTTGTAATTTCCATGTATCATAGTTGTCTCGTGACAACATCTCGAGTCGTGTTGAATGCGTCCCGTTTGCGTGCGCCATGTTGTTAGGCTAACGAATCATTCGACTTCTGCACCTTTTTGATCTAGAACTTTTAGTTTAATCAAATTATTGTTTTGTTTCCGATCGCGTAACTCGCGTAACCTGGGCCCATAACCTGTTGGGCAGAGTAGTGACCGAAATACACAATATGTATAAACTACTGTTTGCAAAATTTATAGCACGACCGGTACAGCATTTGGCTGGAACATGACTAACAGTTTATTATTTGAAAAACCCTTTTAAGACAGAATTCGTGAGACATCTGTCGGTGTTACAGTGAACTACAAATGTAAACAAACATGACCGGTTTGCCGGTAATAATTGAACTCCAACAGTGGCTAACATTGTTGAACTAATACCATCCATCCCTAATCTGCACTGATGAGTACATTGACAAAGGTGTCAGTCTCATCTCCTGTTTCCTGGCTCAAACTATGACCGAGTGTAATGGTTCCCCACTCTCCCTCCACATAATTGTATTTCATTTCCTTCAAATTATCCTTCTCCATCCCTATAAAACTCTCAGAAGCTAAATAGCTGGTAGTGTTTGACTGGACTATCAATATTATCAATTGTGTACACACTATTCAATTGAGCACAAGGAAGTAATATATTTGATACACATTATTTAAAGTTGTGAATTTTACTAACACACATCATTTCAAATGTTATTCTTAGTTTTATGTCTTAAAATTTTGATTATAACATGTATTACATTTTTTTAAATGCACTATTTACTGTTAAAAAAATTAATAGCAACATTAAAACATGTCAAAGTGAATACCAACATAACCACATTCAATAATATTAGCAACGAATGAGTTTGAAGAGATTAAATAAACAGTATCATTGTCGCTTTTTGATTATCGTTCATTATTTCCGCAAACAAATGTAATGAAATAATTGTGTGGATATTATCTAGTGAATATGATTGTGACCTCCTGTTCCAACTAAACCTAAACAAAGTTTGAAAACATGGGAAATATATGACCTTGGTTAAGGTGAAGAAAATAATTAATCAGAGCAACACGATGTGTCTGAAGGGTGATTATTAGTTCACTTGACCTCAGCTGTCATTAACAATATTGAAGAGGAGCTAATTAAATATGATATTAAGCTTTCTCTTGTTTTGGTTTAATGTAGATAATGCCTAAAAACTTTCCCTGTTTTATAGTCAAATTCCCTAACTTTTTTCCTCAGTTTTAAAATTCCCTGACTATTCTAGGTTTACCCTTCCCTGTCTTTTGTCCTCCTGCAGAAAAATACAGATATTTCCATTAGATAGATATTATTAAGTGTTAAAAAAGAAATATTTAAACATGATCACTCAGAAGTGGCCATTAGAGATACAACTATATCCTCGCACTGAACTGACACCTAGTTTGAAGGAATCAATTTTATACGTTCGAGAAGCACAAAGCAAAGACACATATTACCACCAGTACACGCAATAGGGGATTTTTTTTAAAAGTGTATATTTATAGACAAAGCAAATTTGGAAACATTTACAGTAAATTTATATTTAAATCTAAATTGAATTTGGAAACATAATGCTAAAGCTTCGTAGGTCACCTAGAACCAAATGTGTTATAGACCACAAAATCACACCAATAGACAATAAAAAGAGCCATGATTACATACATGACCAAACAAGGTAATTATACTCCAACTGGAAAGACACAAGAGTGACAGGAAGTAGCAACAGTGCCACTGTTGTCAAGCAAACCGCCATGCACTACTGAGCTAACAGCCATGCCAGGTCATGTCGTCAAGTGATCCCGGCAGGAGAACCTTCTCATGACCCATAGCCTTCAGCACGTCGTCGTATGGTGAGTACAAACAAGAACACTCTTGTAACACTACATTATATTTGCACAGTTTTTATCAGTATGTATCAAAATATTATAAGTATGAAACAGTTGGTTGACCTGCTGGCAAACTGTGATGGCCAGCTGTAGCAGTTCCTTATGCAAGTCCACATTTTTTGGAAGATCTCTGATGTTAAATGCATCCGTAAGGACAGGAAACCTGTAAAAATATATAAAAACACAATTATCATACACTGAAAAAGTGTTTTTATTTTCCAAGTTATTAAAATATATATTTTTTAATAGATAAATTACTCTGGTTTAAAATATTAATTTAATTTATCAGAAACTTTGCTAAGATATGGAAAATTTATGGTGACTAAGAAAATAAAGAAGATATCAAAATACCATTACTTTATTATTTATCAAACAGGCTGAGCTAAAAAAAGAAATTTTCGTAAATTTGAGATAACTGTCATAGCTAAAAAAGAGTATTCCATAAACTAAAATTTTAAAATTCTAATTATCTGTAGAATTTAGGCTTAGTGTTCAATTTACACTCAACATTACTTACTTTAAGTGAGAGAAGGAGAATAGAAAAAAATAGAGGAAAAGTGGTGGAATGTATAGAGGAAGATGGAGGCATTTTACTAAACTGACCCGCCCACAGGCTGGAAATAGTTGATGATGGTGATGATGATCAGCTTAGAGACCAATATTAAAATAAACTCACCTTGGTGTAGTTAACACGTTTATATCCAGTTTTGATTAAGGCCAGAATACAAACCCAATTATGTTCCTTATTTATTAAAATTTTAACTGGCACAACTTGATGAGTACAGGCTCAACTTACTCAGAACAGACTAGCAGCTCACCATTTAAATCAGGCATGTACCTTGATCTTAGCAGAAGCACTGAGTGCGACTGAGCAGCACTGCAGATGATAATCTTATTCAAGATGGTGGCCACTGTACGTAAGTCTAAGTCAGCTGGAGGTAAAGCAAACAAGTCCCAGAACCTCTCCATTAAATCTATAAAACAAAAATCAAGTAATAACTCTCATTATTCTATTCATTCTGCTAAAAAGGAGAACTGGACTATTCCAAACATTATTGTTTTGTGTTTTAAAAGTGTACTTTCAGACTTCAATTTTGATCGAGTCCAGTCAGTAGACTCACTTTTATTTATTTATAGCTAAATAATGATAATACTTAAGCACTACTTATTATACTTTAAAAAATACAAACCTCAAAAGGGCCCCATTAGCAATGCCAGAAATGAAACTAAAATAGCTCTGGGGTTTCATCTTTTGGCCACCAGTCTCTCAAAGATGAGGGTGGGAAGGAAGTGCAATATTCTCAGCAACGCACATTCTAACGCACATTGTTTTCTAAAAAAATTCTCAACTCTTCATTTAAGTAGTCCTAAATAAGCTAGTGTTAACCAAAAAGTAAGAGAAGGATTACCCTCCAGAAATTTCCTAATATCACAAATCCACAGGAAAACACAATGGTTGAAAACTGCATTGAACTCGACTTAAAAGGGTGAAAGTCAGTTTTGGTAATGTTTGAATTCTCTTTCAAGTGTACTGATACAAACCATATATTGTATTTAACTAAAGGGAAGACATAATTTTATCTTTATCCTTCATTTTAGTCAGAATATATATTTTTATATCATCAAATGAACAAATAATATATTCGTGAGGAAATTAAATAAAATTTACACAAATTGTTTTGTGTTCCTTGTTAGAGAGTGTGACTGTGTATTGTGTTGGCTCAAAGTACACAAGTACAGTGCACGAGGGTGTAGTGCACTGACTATCCAAAGATAGCCAATTTGTAAAGTTTAGCTAGGTAAGCTATTCTAAAATTGCTTAGGAATTTCCTTCAATTCCTTTTTTGTCATCACTGCTTAGGGTGGACAATCTCTTGATGTCTTATGAGGTGCTTCCACACTATTATTTAATTTCATGGAAGTAAAACAAAGTGATGATTATAATGAATTTGAAATGTCAGTCTGTGAGCTGCTCACCTGCCCATTGTTTGGGTGAGGTGTCTGCCCAGTATTTGTGTACTTGTAGCACGTGACGATCCAGGATCTGTAGGTAATGTTGAGAGTAACTCTTCATTAGGTAGTTGTTCGACATCACACTCAACACACTCGAGATGAGGTCAGAGCACTTCAAGCGAGGAAAACCTACAAAGAAGTTCAACAACCTAGTTATTATGATCTTGACAGAAAAATGGTTAAATTATTGTATCATTATTTAGCTAGACAACACTTGATTAATTGTGCTGTGCTGTGGGTTCGTGTCCCATCCTCGTCGCCAATATGACATCAATACTTTGTTACATCTAAACTTCACAACTTCCCAGTTCACAGCTGATAAACACAATGATAACCAAACATATGTTTTTCTATGTCATAGATTACAGGTACACAACACTCTTTATGGTACCAAAAGTTCAGGTCCAATCACTGAACATTCCACAGTCTAATATATAAGGTCATAGTAAAATTGTATGGAAAAATTAATGTTGCTTAGTTCTACCAAATACACTAAGAGTAAAATAAGGAGAATTCTTACATTTACCATGTTAAAAACTGGTGACTAGTTGCTCGTGGTGACCCTAGCTATGTGAACTGAAGACTTGGGACCAATTTCAAATTAATGTGCATTAATATGTAGGTCCTTCAGTAAATAAATTAACTAAATCACTTAGATGATGACAAAAAATTACATTTTACAGTCACTATACAAGAAGCTATGCATGTAAATCCATATAAATATGTGTTTGTAATAGAAATAAGTTATATATATATATATATATATATATATATATATAACATAATATTTTATGGTTTCGCAAAATATTTGCTTGATTTGCTAACATCTTTACCAGTAACTTTAAATATCTGAGATCTCTGAAAGTACTGCAGTACATCTAGAAACATAATTCTTTCACCAAACATTTCCAAATTTGGTGTTAACAAAAACGGTCAATCTACCCTGTGGCGTATTATCTGAGTATGCTAGTCCTGCGCCGCATACCCATAATTATATGGACTAGTTTCTAAATTCAATATTGTTTGTGCAAACTGTTTAGATAGTAATGTTTAAATTGTGGATAAATATACATGTATAATTTATCTATATCTAATATTTGTTCATAATTCAAGAATATTGTGTTTTAAGTAATTATTCCTCCAAAAGGGTCTTCTACCTACCCACCTTGAAAACAGCAAGCAAAGCTAGAGAAGGTCTAATGACCTTGACCAATGTCTATGGTATTGTAACACTCCCCCTTGCCCCTCACCGGCAAACATTGGCCAATGAACTAGGGTGTTTACCATCCAGGGCTTGCTGAATACTTATCGCAAGCAAAACAGTATGCCAACTGTTTAACAAATATTCATGAATCAAGATCACAATGATTATTTACTAGGCTAGTATAGCTCAAGTAAAATAAAATAAATGCAATTAATATATAAGCTTTAAACTGTGCAATAGTTAAATACATATTTGATTATGTTTATGCATTCTAGGCACATGTACCATCATGTATTTGGCAAGCATCTTGACCACAATTTTAGAGTACACACAGGTGAAGTAGGGGAAGGGGGAATGAGGGGCTAATTTAACTGTAGTAGCCAGACAATGTTTTTGTTTTTAGTATGAAGTTTTGTTCTTTTAGTTGTTATTCATAAGTTTATAATTTTTTGCAGCTTACATTACATAATTATTAGTTATTGTGATTTTATATAATTATGCATCAAAGAATTCCAAAAGTTAAGAGTGTGGTTTCACCATTTCAAAATGATTTATCAGGAAAAGGTAAAATTAAATTTAGTCAGACGTAAATGTCTTCGCATAAAACCAATGACGTAGCAATAGAGTAATAGGCTCGGTAGGAAAAAATTTCCTCTTTGTTACTGTTATCACAATTTATGGATCTAAATAGCTTCTGAAGAGTAATTAGCATTTAATAAATTGTTTTAGGCTCATAATTAAGCTCTATTATTGCAACGTGAGTTGGACAATCTACCTTAGTCTTCCCACCAAGTTCTGATGGATGCTTGATATATGTAGTACTTCATTTTAATATTTTTTTTATTTGTTTTTTTTACTTTTTGTATTGCTAACTGTAAGTCCGACACCTTAGCTCAGTTGGTAGTTTGGCTGCCCACTAAACTAAGGGTTCCGGGTTTGATTTCTGGCATGGCCGAAAAAATGTCATTGGTAAAATTTGGATTTCCCTTCTAACGGTGATGAATGGTGGGTGCTATGTCTGTCCTAGAATAAAGTTAGTTTATGAGTCGTGTGCTGATATAATCACTCGACCGAGAGAGTGCACGTTAAATACCTCAAATGAATTAAAATGCTACCTGTGTGTACTTTTAATTATACTCAACCAATTTAATAAGGTATGTCACTCTTACCCAGTCAGGAGTGTGCTCATAGCACTCTTACTGTGGATTCACTCGTTTGCTGTAAAACACAAACAGTGCTGAGATTTGGTCATGTGACAGCCCTAATCCAATCATAAGAAGTCCGCTTGGACAGCGTAGCCCACACTGCTCGAGTAGAGATAATTGATAATTTCAACTTTTCCAGCGCTTCTACAGAAAACCCGCCAAGCAGACCCGATTAGCGCATGCGCAAACTTTCAAACATGCGTTATTTATAAAAACAGCACATTCTCAAAATAGTATATATATTTCAAAAGTGATGATGAAAAACGACAGTTTATTGGAAGCCACGAGTTATATCGATGACAAAATCAAACCCAGGCAGTAAGTATAACATTTAATTTTATTTTAAATACAGTAATTGCACTGATTGTAATATTTTCATTTTTTATGTTTGATGTTTCAATGCATCATGGGTAAACAGAGATTCCCAACTTTCCGCGAGTGTGTGAACAGCTATCTGCACCACTAAGCGGTGCTGACTTACTGTACTGCTTTCAAATTTCAGTGTACATGTGAATTCACCTTTAGCCCTGACATTTTTACTTAAAAATCTGATTATTTAGGTATTGCGATGAACTGTGTGCTGTGTTTTGATGTTCCATTACAATTTGAGTGGTTGATAATCATGGGTAGTTTCACGTGTTGGTGTGTTTTGAGCATAGTTCTGGTGTACTTTTATGAAGTCAAAATATGTAATAGGCTGTAAAGGTGGATATTCAAACAAAGATATTAATTAATCAAAAAAGAGAGACGAGGGGAGTTGCGAGGTGCAAAGTTTCCCAAAATGGAAGGCGAGTCAGAACAGATTATAAATGTTTGAGATCCATTGTTATAAACTAGAGATACTCATGTTTAAATATTTCCAGGGGAAGCATCTCTTGACCTTCTTGGCCAACGGTGGTTAAGAGTCTTTGACCCCCAAATCCTCCGTGCAGCTTTTAGAGTACAGCATACCTATTAATTTTCTCAGAATATTTGAAGTGTGGGCATAAAGATAATTATCGTATGTTAAGGTATAGTTATTGTTTATGTGTGGTAGCACTGTTTTTCTTTTTAAGATATAATAACCACCATATTGTTTTTCTCTTGTTCCTTTTTTTTGTACTGTTGGAATTAATGTGCTGTGAAATTATATCAAATTCAATCTACATCTTGTTATTTAATTTACTACCATCCTGTTATATTAATCACAACAAATAACAGGTTATGGGCCCAGTAGAAATAACGGGTGGTGAGAAATGGTGGATGGAATAGTTAATATGAGGAACGAAGCATGGAAGAAAGGTTAGATTAACACGTGCTATCCAATTTATAACAAGCATTGAAATGGAGGAAGATAAGTACAGAATACCACTGTTTGATGGGAATAATTACATGATTGGAAGTGTTTCTGGACGAGAAGAATGAATTGGATCATTTAGAGAAGCCACTGATGGAATGGCAGCTCCCATTTACTCACGCAGAGGAAGATAACCAAAATGTAAAGTAACAAAGGATAAGACATTATTGGAGATCAAGTGAACAGATAAAAAGTGCAAAAGTTTTATTGTGCAGCTAATTCAAGATAGCCAACTGGAACATGTTAAGGGCAAAATTACTGCTTACGAGGTATGGACTAGTTTACAGAAGAGATCCGAAAAGAAAGGGACAACCAGTAGGATGTACTGAATAAGAAACTGCATACTATGAGGTATAGGCCAAGTGAATACTGTCTCAAGTTTGATAAACTGGTCTGGGAACTGAAGACTGTAGGTGATATGTTGGATGAAGAGGGGATTGTAATAAAGTTCCTATTGACCATGCCTGACGAGTTGGAAGGAGTAGTATCAGGTCTGCCAATGCTTGGCGCTGATAAGATGTCTTTGGAGTTTGCTAGCCAGAGAATCGATGAGGAAGAGATGGCTCGGAATGAAAGGAAAGGAGGGAGAACTCGTCCAGGGGTTTAACCAATGACCTTCTCGGGAACCAGGCAAGAGATAGTGACTGGCACTAAGCCAAGAAACAGTGGATTGTCTGGGAATGTACGTCAGAAGGGGAGGTACCCCTTCATGTGTCACAATTGTGGAATACAGATGCACAAGAGACATGAGTGCTGGAAGCCAAGAAATGCACACCTTACTCAAGATGAATCTGAGAAGAAAAAAATACCTGCATATATATATAGTGTTCTAGTGTCAGTGAATGAGTGTAGGGTGACACAATGTGATCAAGGTAAAAGTGATACATGGGTTCTCGACTCAGGAGCCATTTATCATCTTGGACTGAAGGATACTCCTGTAGTGAATTGGAGGAAGCTTGATAAACCAACGGTGATAGTTGCTAAATCAAAAGTGTTCCTAGAGGCAAATTCAAATGAATGGTAAGCTCAGAAAACTTTCTATTGAGGATGTGTTACTGGTAGAAAACTAAGTATAACTTAATCTCAGTACCAAAGTTAGAAATCTAAGGGTATAAGTGCATGCTTGAGAATGTCAAAGGAGATAGTGTTGTTGGAATAGGAAATAAAGAAGGCAATCTGAACAAAATGTCGGTGAC
Organism: Timema genevievae; assembly: GCA_902155825.1. Lineage (NCBI taxonomy): Eukaryota > Metazoa > Arthropoda > Insecta > Phasmatodea > Timematidae > Timema > Timema genevievae. The sequence continues at coordinate 9,174 of CABFWO010009901.1, forward strand.
TATGGTAAATTCTTGTGATGAGGTTAATGCATATATAATTGGAAATAATGCTAAGTTGTGACATGCTAGACTAGGCCATATAAGGAATCAGAATCTGTATGAGTTGTCAAAGGTAGTGGATGAAATTGAGGAAATTAAGGAAGGGAGTAAGGAACTGTGTGTAATCTGTATCGAAGGAAAACCAACTGCAGGTTCACATATTCCCACTAGAGTAAGGGAAGGGAGACCGTTGGAAAGAATTCATAGTGATCTGTGTGGTCCAATTTCAACTACTACCTATGATGGAAACATTTATATTTTAACCTTAATTGATGATTATACTCATTTTACTGTAGCATTTGGTCTTAAATAAAAAAAATGAAGCATTGTACTACATAGAATTGTATGAAGCTGTGGCTACAGCGAGATTTTCCAAAAAAATGTGTAGCTTTAGATGTGACAATGGGCGAGATAATATGTTAATCAGGATGTAAACGATTTCTTTGTAGAGAATAGAATAAAGTATGAGCTAACGAGTCCAAGAGTTCCTGAACAAAATGGTGTGGTGGAGCGTATGAATCACACTATTCTGGACAAGGCACGGTGTATGTTGCTGGGTTCTAAGTCAAGCAAGACTTTTTGGCGTGAAGCGGCTTTGACTGCTGTATACTTTATAAATAGGAGTCCCACTGTAGCATTACTAAATGGGAAACTACCAGCTGAATTGTGGTATGGAAGTAAGCCTAATCTAGGAAAAGTGAGGGTATTTGGGTGCATAGCATATGCTCACAAAGTAAAAAATGAGAGAAATGACAAGTTTGACTCACATTGTCAGAAGTGTATGCTAGGGTATTGCGATAATGGATATAGGTTGTGGTGTTCAGAATTGAGAAAAAATATTGTGCCAAGCAGTGTCAAGTTTGACGAGACTAGAAACGAGTTTGAGGAAGGGATGAGGGATCATGAATGGAAAAATGTGGAAACTGAAGAATCACATGTAGAAGAAAGACGGAACAAAGATTCAGGAGGGGAACAGGAAGAATTCAGAGGCTTTGAGGAATTAAGTTTTAAGGAACAAGGTCAGGAAGATGAGGAATACAGTAGACGAATGGCTAGGAAGGTTCCTGAGTGTAATATACTCTATAGCAGGGATGTGTACAGGTTAAGTTGGTCAATCTGGACTGAACTGACTAAAGTAGTTATGGCAGGAAGTAATGGACAACATGGTCAGGTCTAAGACTTTATCTTTAGTCTTTGACTGGGTGTTGTAACGTGCGTGAGATATGTGTTTAGTATCCCCGATAAAATATATGTATGTGTGAGGACATACCAGTTTGGCGACAAGGTGATTGATACGTTAACCCATTATATAATTAAGCCACCGAAGAGTGCATAATGGCAGCGTTTTTATAAAGTTTCGCGGAATTCGATACTACCCAACCACACACGTGGACGAACTACGCAAAGAGGTTAGAACATTTTTTCATTGCTAATGACA
>CABFWO010009902.1:0-10649 GCA_902155825.1 Timema genevievae
CAATTCCAGTTTTTCACAAAAGCAGTTTATTACAAAACTGTCGGAAAGGATACCTTTCCGAGGGGATACAATTCAGCTCCCCCTCTGTACCACCGACTATAACCTAAACTATTTTTCCAATCGGTCTAAAACTTGGTATCTAGGGTTTTCATAGGGTTGACCCGAGGGATTTTTTAATTGGATATCTAACCTTAAAATTAAGGGTAGTTTACTGAAGGGCGAAAAGAGAAAAAATTTGATTTTCTCAAAATCGGCACTAACGATTTTGATTAAAACTCGTATCTAGGCGTTGATTAGAATTACAAATAAACTGTCTGTTTTCATTTTCCCATTAAAATGAATTTTAGGGTACTTTACAGAAGAGGAAATTTTCGTATCTCCGCAACTATTTGAGATACTAAATAACATATCATTGCCAAATTGTAGTACTATAAAAATAAAATCTATAAATGAAATATATATTTTTATAAAAGCAACAGTTTCTGAGATATTGTTTAATATGTTGATAACATTTTGTGAGCTTTAGTTGTAAAGAGATACTACTTAAGTTTTAACGAAATAATTCTGTAATGCCATATAGTAAGAAATAAGTGAATCTTTCAAAAAGTGTATGTTCTATTTCTTTCAACCTTATAGGGGAAATGTTTGTATAGCAATGATCTATTTATAACATTTTAGATTCAATAGTCAACATTTAACTATTTTATTGGTCAAAATTTATAAATGAGGAATTTAATAGCAATTCAATAACCATAAGATATGCAGCCCCTAGTAAAAAGTTGAAAATTTTAAACCGGAAGTTGACATTTTAATAAGAAGTGTTGACCCTTGGTGACCCAATATCAATATTTTTCTTTCTCGCTACCGTGATTGAAAAAAAAAATCAAACTCCAGATTTTGATGGATGTCGACGCCTCATGACCTTCCGAACCCTAGAAAGTGGTTTTCACAATGCCGTCTCTCTTTCTCTCTATCTGTTTGTCAATCTGTACCTCGGGCTAAAGCCTAAACTATTTTACAGAGTGGTCTAAAACTTGATATCTAGGGTTTTCATAGGTTTTAGCCTGAGGAATTTTTGGAATTGGATATCTAACCCTAAAATTAAGGGTAGTTTCCTTAAGGACGGATGAGGAAAAAAAATCGATTTTATCAAAATAGGCTTTAACAATTTTGATTAAATTTCATTTCCAAGCTTTGATCAATATTACAAACTAAATGGCTACTCTAAACTTTTTGTCAAAATGACTCTATGGGTTCCGGTCTGATGCGTAAATTCTAATTTTTAATTTTATCTTCGTAAGTCTTTGAGATATGAAATTACTTATCATTGCATACATGTAGATGTATTTATAGTAAACAGCCTATACTAGAAATATATTTTTACAAAACCAATAATCTATACCAATATACTATACTATATATATATTCCAATAAGTTAAGTTAAAGTTATACGACCGTCAAAAAAATCCAACCCGAGATGTTGATGGATGTCGAAGTTTCATAACCCCCCGAACCCGAAAAAAGATTTTTTGCAACGCCGTCTGTTTGTGTGTCTGTGTGTCTTTCGAACCCTAATATTAAGAGCAGTTTATTAAAGGGTAAAAAGAGAAAAATTCAATTTTCTCAAAATCGGCTATAGCAATTTTTATTAAAATTCGTATCAGGATTAAGATTATAAACAAAATGGCTTTTTTTATTTTCCCATAAAAATGACTTTTAGGGTTCTTTACAGAAGTAAAATGTCTATGTCTCCGCAACTATTTGAGATACTAAATAGCTTATCATTTTAAAATTTTAGTAATAATAAAAATAAAAAACTTTTATTTGAAATATATTTTTATAAAAACAATTGTTTCGGAGATATTGGCAAATATATTAATACAATTTTGTGAGCTCTAGTTGTGAAGATATACTACTTAAGTTTAAACGCAATAATTCTCTAATGCCATTGAGTAAGCGAATAAGTAGATCTTTCAAGAAGTTTATGTTTTTCCTTTACCCTCTGCAGCGGCGCTCTAGCTAAAACTAAGACGCCGGCTAAGTAAACAAGGAAATGCAACATAATAGGAGAACACTTGAAAGTTGCAGATAGAAATGCATGTTGAAATACGAGTTTAATGAAACAAGTAAACAAGTTAATACATAGAGTAATATTAGAGCAGTATCAAACGTTCCTAAACTGGCCTGTAGTGATGGCCAAGATAAGTGACACAACTACAAGTAAAAATATAAACACACTCATAGAGTGAACTCGGTGTGAAGCGCCAATGGCTTAGCACAACAAGTAGAATCCTGGTTGTGCAATATAATTCTAGTCCCCCTCTTAAAATTAATTGTTATACTAGCTAGAATAATAAATATAATTATGTGGTTATTACATGTACACAATACAATAGCAATAATTAATGTGTTGCAACAAACGGCTTACAAGCTAATATACGCGAGCAGGGCCAAAGCAGAACCTGTTCAGCATAACACATAAACAACCCTATTTTAAGAGATGAGGACTTCATACGCTAGTGAAGCTAGCTTGATCCTATTAAATTGAGTTACACTGGTTTGAGGTAATTAAGAGTTTATTCCGGTCATACATAGACCGGTCAAATGTCTAGGGAAAGTTCCAATTCAGGGTTCTAGGCCTTAACTTTAACATGGCCTGGCAAGCAACCAATTGGTATAAGCCGGGATCTTGAGAAATACAACCATACATGGGCTGCAATCAATATAGAGGGTTTCAAAGGGCCCCTAAATGTATTCAGACTTGAAAATTAAATAGGATGTGGGCCCCACCAGAAGGGCAGAAAAGGCCCACAAGTTGATCACCGCAACGAGATGAACAATAAGGCTTAATAGCATATAGAACTCGAGCCAAGCCAGAGGGGCAGAAATGACCCACAAGATGAGACCCACAAGTTGAGCACCACAAACAGGCGAACAACTAAATTTAAATAGTATATAAAACGCGAGCCATGCCAGAAGGGCAGAAACGATCCACAAGTTGATCACCAATAACAAGTGAACAAATGAGTTTAGAAAACATATATAACGGGAGCCGTGCCTGATGGGAATAAATGACCCACAAGTTGAGCCCCACAAACTAGTGAACAACCAAGCTTAGTAGACATATACAACGCGAGCCATGACTGATGGGCATAAACGACCCACAAGTTCACAAACAAGTGAAAACCAGGCTTAGTAAATATATATAACGTGAGCCATGCCTGGTGGACATAAATGACCCACAAGTCGAGCACCACAAACAAGTTAACAACCAAGCGTAGTAGACATAGGCCTATATAACGCGAATCATGCCTAATGGCCATAAATGACCTACAAGTTCAGCACCACAAACAAGTGAAAGATACGGCGTGATGCGCCCAAGATTACCCTAGAAATGCAAACCAATACCTAACTTGGTACAACCATCAGGCCTGGAACAACCTAAACGGCCCCTTTCCTGCATGTAGGCCCTGCTGACTAAAACGTGGGCATGCAGGCCTCGGAGTGAGACACACCTCTAACTAAACCACTGGTCTTAAGGACCGAGTAGAAAAAATTGTGATGCGAGAGATCACTCATGGCATGTCCAACATGTCATAATAAAATAAAAGGCTAACCTAATGACATATAAAGTAACCACAAGAGTGACAGACACTCTCAACAAGCGTGGAAACAGTCCCTAAAATCTACATATTGGTGGTTAAGTCACCTACGCCCTACAAATTTGATAGCTCAAACATAACGGCGTGCTACTTCCGTCTATCTGGTCTGTCCGTTGACAGCATTGTCGTGACTACTGAATACTGTAGTTTCTGCTGAGTGAAAAGACGTCGAACGTGTAGGATATTTGACTAGTACTGTTGTGTCGATCCCAGTGAACCATGGAGTTTTATAGTGACTGAACGTGATGAACCATGGGAGAGGAAGAGGGGGAAGAGGTCCCTTGACGTTGAAAATAGCACGTAGGCACCAGACAGTGAACTCATGCGCTGGCGGCCTACGTTGAACTTCGGTCAGTTGATTAGATGCCTCCGAAGGGTCAAGTTTAGTGTTGAAAGGAGCGCGAGTATAGTTTAACTCTTCCGATGGAGCCATTCTTGTCCAGCGATGTTCCGGGGCGTGGTATGTAACAAATGGAGTTATACATTTATAGATATGTATACATAATTAGAGATCCATATATATATTATTTCTAGATATGATTTTCTGTAGTTTATCTAGGTAGTACGGGGCTAGATTGGTTAGCCTAATACACCTCTTAGGGGATATGTTTGTACAGCACAGGAGCGAATTCAGGATTTTCGGGAGTGGGATGTGCTCCCGTCGGGGAGGGGGGTGGGAGGCACCTCAAGAAATTTTGACATAAAAATATTTCAAAATTTGATAGTAAATCTTTACGTAATTTTTCAATGTAACGCTAAACTTGAGAATAATCCTCTAATATATAACTCGAAATTTGTGATTATTATTGAAATTTATTATAAGCAAATAATAAAAATATCAACAAATAGTGATAATAAAGAGGGAAATAAGCTTAAACATTATAGCAATTATTATATAAATAGTTATTCAGCTATTCAATCAATTAGACAAAATAGATGGAATTATTCAGATTTCAAACAATCAAACTTTAACTCCACTCTACAGTATAGCTAGTTATTTGTCATTCTAAATCGAAATTTTAACACTAAGTCATACTAGCACGTCATATGTATGGTATTATTCAAAGATTTTTTTAAAGCACGTTATTTAAAAATAAATTATTTTAAAGATTTTTATTTATTATTAATCATTCAAATAGTAATAATAAAAATAATTAAATAAATTTAAACCTAAACAATGTTTGTGCAACAAGGTGAGAGGCGTGCAACTTATATTTGGGTAGTTTCGTTAATGCCCATTTTCACCATTTTAATACTTAATGTGATTGTTTTAAATATTAATAATAATTACCGTATATTAATAATTTAATAATATTACCAATAACAATTAAAAAAATGAAATTTTGTTAGTGAGATAGTTTTACTTGACAATAAAGCTAGTAGTGACTTTAACATTAATTTAATTGGTTTAATTTCGCCTCTGGTACAGCAATGATCTTTCTCATTTAAGACTCAATAGTCAATAATTGCCTATTTTATTAGTCAAAATTTATAAAAGAGAAATTTAATAGCAATGTGATAACCATAGGATGTGCAACCCCTAATAAAATGCCCAAAATTTTAACCGATAGTCAAAATTTTAATACGAAGTGTTGACCCTTGGAGACCCAATATCGATATTTTTTATTGGTTCAAATGTACAAATGAAGACTTAATACTTTAAAAATAAAATTATAACATTTAAAACCGTGAATCAAAAAATGTTTCATGTATGTATAGCACAATTTCTTTCGGGTTAGCTAGTGTATATTATATTACGAGTTTTGAGTAAATATCTCCATTTTTAAACAATAGAGCGAGAAAGCCCGCGTGGAGTTCCATACCATTTATTCATTCTTGCAATCATCTATTAAATAATATATACAAGAACATTAATACCAAAAAACTATTATTGTTATTTAACTCTACAACCCTCTTTAAAATGAAACAGGTTATGGACCCAGATAATATGGATTAAATAAATACAAATGGATTAGGAAAGCTATTTTATGCAACACGGTGGGGAGCTCGTTGGTCAACAGATAATGTGGTAGTGTCTATATTTTAAAATATTATAATATGTATGGATAAAACGTATTTAAACATCAGCGCGAATTACAATTGGCAATGTGATGAAATTCCAAATCAAATTTAAGGCCCAAACACAGACTCTGTGTCCGTAGTTCGAATCCTTTATTACGTCACCATGCAAACCAATGAGATAGAGGCTTCGTCCAATGAAACTCCTAGAATGAACATGCACCAAAAAGTTACCCGATCAACTAAAACAACTTTTTTTGAGAAAACTTTTAGAATATAGGCCTAATTGGAAAGTAGAAAATTTACAATCTCAATAAATATATTTATAACATGATTTGAAATATCAAACTTATAATTAGTGTTTTATTTGGCCTGAAAATGCAAACTAAATAAATGTACTAGTAATCTGGGTCCAAACAAAGCAAGCTAAACTATAAATGATGTTTTATTTCAATGCGCACGCATACACTTAGCTGTGATGGGTAGTCCGTATAAACTAATTAGAAAGTTCAAGTTGATCAACTTTTACGGAGTGCGGATCTGGATAAAGATACGAATCAGGTCTCTGTAAACAGGTCTATCTGATACTGTGGCATCAATTTCCTCCGGATACTGAGCCTGTAGATGTGGCTTTATACTACAAGCTATGGGGTTATACGGCGTGATTGACGGGATTGAACAAAAGACACACTAGGCCGACCAGATCTCAAAGTATGGGAAGGATCAAGGAATCATAGTGACCAATCTGAGTGAAAAGGTTATAGTGCATATAATTTACACATCAGCCACAAAAATGTGGACAAAACTGATGGCTTTATTTATTTGAAAAACAGTCAGAAACCAGTTTGCACCTAGAACAGTAAAAATGATCACTTCTTTTTTCAAAGTTTGAAGATATCCGAGGAAAAACATCTAAAGTGGGAGAAAACATTTCTGACAAAATGTTTATCACTGCGATATTAATTTCGTTTTGAAATAAATTCAAAGATTTTGTAGCAGCCTGGGAATTGGAACCGACAGAGAAACAAAGCAATGAAGAGTTGAAATCACGCCTGCTAGTTAAGGAGTGTCAACATTAAGTCTACCGAAATCGCAGGAACTTCGGCATATTTGGCGAGCAAGCGTTACTAAAGTACGATATAGTATTTCACATGTGGTAAAACACCTCACTACAAGCAAGACTGTCGATCATCAAAGGGGTCCTTCAATTTTTGTAAAACGATTTGTCATCACATTAATGAGTGCAGAGTTAATTTATATAAATTACAGCATAAGAGAAACAATAGTGCAAATTAAACTAACCATACTAAAACGAAAGCGATCATGGCCAATTTCAAGCATAACAAAAACTTGGGAGTTGATACTGGGGCAAGTGAATATATGTGCTATGTAAAGGAACTATTTACAACATACACGGAACTATCCAATATTAAAAAATATTGTGATAAATGATGGAAGCGAACTGGACGCGTTGCGTCATGGAACTGTCAAAGTTAAAGCTTATAATAGTGAGGAATGGATTAAAACATTGAACCCTGGATTGTATGTATTGTGCTGTAACTAAAATGACGAACTTATTTTCAGTGAGGAGTGTCATGGACAGATGACCTTCGACAAACAAATATGTAAACTAATGAAAGATTGCGAAGTGTCTGCCATCGGCCATAGACATAACAAGATGTAGCCTACCTCCATCAAGCTTGTGAGGCGGCAACTTGCTGGCTCAGCCCTCGCGGTATACTATACTTCATACATAATTGCAAAGCAGATTGCATAGCTTACGGCAAAGGCTGAAGATAGAAAAGGCCTTAATTTCAGTAATTATTTCTTGACTGTTTGGGATGATGAATGGCTGAGGGGTTATGTCTTTTAATGCATTTTGCGATGCTCAACTGGTTTGATTTACAAAATTATATATATATCTTATATAATTTATATAATATACATTTAACATATATCCATAATATATATAATAAGGATATAATAAACATATATATTATATATACATAATATATAATATATGTATATATTTATTATATATTATGTATATATAGTATATATTATATATAAATATATAATATCTATAAAATATACACATTTTATAAATATTATATGTAACTTATATATAATGTTTAGTACTATATATTCTATATTAAATATTATACACCCCTCTTCGATGACCGCATTGCCTAAGGCGCAATTCTCGCAATGGACCAGACTGCCGATGACAGGGATATCAAGTTTAGAATCTCGGTCGAGTGTACTGAGGGTAGTTTGTCCAAAGTGGTTTTCCACTCTACATAAATGTGGGTACACTTCCTATAAATATAGTCTTCCTAATCCTTAAAACCATTAGCGTATTAGTACATGAGCGTATAACCCGAACGGGTAGTAAGACGTGGTGCTAAGAAAAAAACTATGGATTTAATATTATATGTGTAGATGATATAGAATCAATTATATATATACTATATATACTTACTTACTCTATGACATTAGGAACTTGAAAGTTCATGGCCACTCCCCCTACAAAAGTACACCACTTTTCCCTATATTGAGCTAGCTCTATCCAGTCTATCTCATCACACCCTATCTCTATATTGAGATAGCTCTATCCAGTCCACCTCATTATACCCTCTCTCTTTCAGGTCCATTCAAATGTAATCCTCCCAACTGCTTCTAGGTCTTCCCACTGGTTTCTTCCAATTAGGTTTGCCAGTCAGTACCTTGAAAAAGTTCTAAAATCTCCCACTCACGCTGCATGTCCTGCTAACCGTAATATTAGAGACTGATTATCTCAACAATATCTTGTGATGAGTACAGGGTATGTAACTCATCATTATGTACACCTTTTCCACTCTCCAGTAGCCGCAACCATTTGGGACCAAATATCTTCCTAAGCACCTTGTTTTCGAACATCCTAAATTTGTTTTTGTCATGTAATTTAAGAGACCACATTTGACACCCATATAGAACAACCGGTAATATTATTGTTTTGTATATTATGAGCTTTACATAAAAAATATAACTACGCTAAAACAACAGCAACCAATAGTTATAGTCATCCTTAATGACCACTGCGCTCTCGAAGACTTAGCTATATTAACTTGAACTAGTAATTTATTATAATTTACCACTCGCTTTAAATTAGCATGTCTAAGGCTAAAAAGAAAAGGGGTGACCTGGCGGTCTAGGGGTAAGGTGTCAGACTTCTGTGCTGGGAGTCTGGGGTTCAATCCTCTGTCCCGGCACAGATGTATCTGATTGCCATACCCTTCCTCACCTCTGACAAGACGTGTATTAATCACAACTTGTGAATGTGTGGAATGCCAGGCCTCCAACGTGGTTCGGATCCCACGTTAAACTGTAAGTCCTCAATTTCATCTCTTAATCACCCTAGCATTACACATTAGCATAAGTGCGTGTAACCAGAACAGATAGTAAGACGCGGTGTTAAAAATAATCTACGGCTAAAATTTAAATACATACTTTGTAAAATATATATAATATTTATATAATGAAACGATTCTATTTATATAAGCTCTGGTCTCTTCAAATGCAGAACGCATAAAATCACAATACGTTGTGACGTCTAAGTTTTAAATACTACACTCAACCCCAGAGTCATTAACGACTTAGTCTAATCCATGGGGTATGGATTGAAAGGTTAAATTAGAGGAAACTCACTCGCATTTGCGTAGATAGGGGATGGGAGAACCTCAGTGAAAAATCATCCCTTCAGTGCACCATTTCGGGATACGAACCTAGGCCTCACCCATACCGGAGATAAAGTATATGAAGAGCCTGACATCTTGGACCGTGTGACCACTCGTAGGGGATTGTACTTGATTTGAATTTCCAAGACATAGAATTAGCCTGTCATTATACGGGCATTGACTTATTGCTCTCGGCCCCTACAGAGCCCAAATTAAATATTTGGGGCTCGGATTTTTACCTGCAAAAATGTGTGGTCAGATAAATGTCTAGTTTTTACAGTACCACGCGTCTTACAGCTTGTTCGAACCATCTACAACTCTAAATAACTCGCTAAGTCTTTGCATCGGGGGCACACGAATAAAACGTAAAGTTCATCTAGTCTTGTTTGCTGGTGAATAGGAGGTCAGGGATAGAACAGGCTACTGACTGGGTATACTGATTGTGTATTTTCCTCAATTGTTTCCTACTTTCTCTTATGTCAAATGCTTGTACATTTCCTCTAAGTTTCCCCATCAGTATGATTAAATGCGGATAGACCGCACGGATGAAGGTGGTGCAAAAACCAACGAGTCTACATAATGGAAACCGTGACTTTTTTTTAAAACTTTTTTATCACCGTGTCTTGCTACCTGTTCCTGTTATACGCACATTTGATAATTACTCTAATAGGGTAGGGATGAGGAAGGAAGCATTTTAGAGGTAATCTACCCGAATTTGCGTGGAAGGAAAGTGAGGAACAATTTAGGAAAAACCACCCCTTAATAGACACGACTGAGAATTGAACCCCGATCTCCCTGTCGTCAACAAGCCAGTCTAACACAGAGTCCACTTGCTCATGGTTGTAATATAATTTAAATTTATTTCTAATACTGTATTATCAAGCACATGCTAATTATTTGTTTGGTAAATTTGGATCATAAAACATGGCTATAAATTATTACTTAAAAAATGTATTGATGTATGATAGCACTAAGACATCAATCAATCTTACCATCTAGTTAATGATTTAGGGTAATATGTCCGATCACGAGGCCTAAGAGTATTTCCTTCAATAAATGCATAAGGCCGAATGCAAGAATGAAATAAGCAAACGTGAAGAGTGAATGAGAAGTGGGATTTTTGAGTATTATTTATGGTTGAAAATGTGAGGGGTTAATAAGCAATCTTAGAGGGTACGCTCTTGCAGACGACTCAATACCGAGGCAAATTAATGCCACTCACCCTTCATTTTTACTCATTTCATCCTTGCAT
>CABFWO010009903.1:0-10649 GCA_902155825.1 Timema genevievae
CCCCATGTAGTCAAGTAAATAGGTCTAAAAGATTTTGGCCCTGTAGTGAAATAAATATGTCTTAAGAATCCTGGCACTGTAGTCAATTAAACAGGTCGTAAGTATCCTGGCTATGTAGTCAAGTAAATAAGACTTAAGGATCCTGGCCCTGTAGTTAAGTAAATAGGTCATATGGATCCTGGCCCTGTAGTATATTAAACAGGTCTTAAGGATACAGGCCATGTAGTCAAGTAAACAGGTCGTAAGGATCCTGGCCATGTAGTCAAGTAAATAGGTCCTAAGGATTCTGGACCTGTAGTCAAGTAAACAGGTCTTAAGAATCTTATCCATGTAGTTAAGTAAACAGGTCGTAAGGATCTAGGCTATGTAGTAAAGTAAATAGATCTAAGGATCATGGCCCTGTAGTCAAATAAATAGTTCTTAAGGATCCTGGTCCTGTATTCAAGTAAACAAGTCTTAAAGATCCTCACAATGTAGTCAATTAAACAGGTCGTAAGGATCCTGGCCATGTAGTCCAGTAAATAGGTCTTCAGGATCCTTGCCCTGTAGTAAATTAAATATGTTTAAAGGATCCTGGCCCAGTAGTCAAATAAATAGGTCTTAAAAATCCTGTCCCTGTAGTCAAGTAAATAGGTCTTTAGTATCTTGGCCCTGTTGTAAAGTAAATAGATTTTATGGATCCTGATCCTGTAGTCAAGTAAACAGGTCTTAAGGATCCTGGCCCTGTAGTAAAGTAAACAGGTCTAAAGGATCCGGGCCATGTAGTCAAGTAAACAGGTCGTAAGGATCTAGGCCATGTAGTCAAATAAATAGATCTAAGCATACTGGCACTGTAGTCAAGTAAATAGGTCTTAAGTGTCCTGGTCCTGTAGTCAAGTAAACAGGTCTTAAGGATCCTAGCCATGTAGTCAAGTAAACATGTCGTAAGGTTCCGGGCCATTAAGTCAAGTAAACAGGTCTTAATTATCCTGGCCATGTAGTCAAGTAAACAGGTCCTAAGGATCCTGGCCATGTAGTCAAGTAAATATGTCTTAAGTATCCTGGCCCTGTAGTCAAGTAAATAGGTCTTAAGGATCCTGGCCCTGTAGTCAAGTTATTATGTCTTAAGGATCCTAGCCTATAAATTCAAGTAAACAGGTCTTAAGGATTCTTGCCATGTAGTCAAGTAAACAGGACGTAAGTATGCTGGCCATCTAGTCAAGTAAACAGGTCGTAATGAACCTGACCATGTAGTCAAGTAAATTGATCTTAATGATCCTGGTCCTGTTGTCAAGTAAATAGGTCTTAAGTATCCTGGCCCTGTAGTCAAGTAAATAGGTCTTAAGGATCTTGGCCAAGTAGTCAAGTAAACAGGTTTTAAGGATCCTGGCCATGTCATCAAGTAAACAGGTCGTAAGGTTCCTGGCCATGTAGTCAAGTAAATCGGTCTTAAGTATCCTGTCCCTGTAGTAAGTAAATAGATCTTAATTATCCAGGCCATGTAGTCAAGTAAATACATCTTAAGGATTCTGGCCTAGTAGTCTACAAACAGGTCTTAAGGATTCTGGACAAGTAGTCAAGTAAAAAGTTCTTAAGGATCCTGGCCATGTAGTCAAGTAAACAGGTCGTAAATATCCTGGCCATGTAGTCAATTATATAGATCTATGAATACTGGCCTTGTAGTCAAGTAAATAGGATTTAAGTATCCTGGCAATTTAGTCAAGTTAATAGATCTTAAGAATCCTGGCCCTGTGGTCAATTAACAGGTCTTAAGGATACTTGCCATGTAGTCAAGTAAACAGTTAGTAAGGATCCTGGCCATGTAGTCAAGTAAACAGGTCTTAATGATCCTGGACATGTAGTTAAGTAAACAGGTCCTAAGGATCCTGGCCATGTAGTCAAGTAAATACATCTAAGGATACTGACCCTGTAGTCAAGTAAATAGGACTTAAGTATCCTGGCAATGTAGTCAAGTAAATAGATCTTAAGAATTCTGGCCCTGTTGTCAATTAACAGGTCTTAAGGATCCTTGCAATGTAGTCAAGTAAACAGTTCGTAAGGATCCTGGCCATGTATTCAAGTAAACATGTCTTAAGAATCCTGGCCATGTAGTCAAGTAAACAGGTCGTAAGACTCCGGCCATGTAATCAAGTAAATAGGTCTTAAGGATCCTGGACTAGTAGTCAACAAACATTTCTTAAGGATTCTGGACATGTAGTCAAGTAAATAGGTCTTAAGGATCCTGGCCATGTAGTCAAGTAAACAGGTCGTAAGTATCCTGGCCATGTAGTCAAGTAAATTGATCTTAAGGATCCTGTTCCTGTTGTCAAGTAAATAGGTCTTAAGGATCCTGGCCGTGTAGTATAGTAAATAGGTCTTAAGGATCCTGGCCCAGTAGTCAAGTAAACAGGTCTTAAGGATCCTGGCCATGTAATCAAGTAAATAAGTCGTAAGGTTCCTGGCCATGTAGTCAGGTAAATCGGTCTTATGGATCTTGGCCCTGTAGTCTAGTAAATAGGTCTTGATGAACCAGGCCATGTAGTCAAGTAAATACGTCTTAAGGATTCTGGCCCTGTTGTAAAGTTAACAATGTTAATGATCCTGGCCATGTAGTAAAGTAAAGAGGTCGTAAGGATCCTGGCCATATAGTCAAGTAAATATTTCTTAAGGATACTCTTCCTGTGGTCAAGTAAATATTTCTTAAGAATCCTGGAACTGTAGTCAAGTAAACAGGTCAAAAGGATCCTAGCCATGTTGTCAAGTAAACAGGTCTTAAGGATCCTGGCCATGTAGTCAAGTACATAGGTCTTAAGAACCCTGGCCCTGTAGACAAGTAAATATGTCTTAAGGATCCTGGCACTGTAGTCAAGTAAACAGGTCTTTAAGATGCTGGTTGTGTAGTCAAGTAAACAGGTCGTAAGGATCCTAGCCATGTAGTCAAGTAATTAGGTCTAAGGATCATGGCTCTATAGTCAAGTAAATATATCTTAAGAATCCTGGCCCTGTAGTCAATTAACAGGTCTTTAGGATCCTTGCCATGTAGTCAAGTAAACAGTTCGTAAGGATCCTGGCCATGTAGTCAAGTAAACAGGTCTTATGGATCCTGGCCATGTAGTCAACTAAACAGGTCGTAAGAATCCTGGCCATGTAGTCAAGTAAATAAGTCTTAAGTTTCCTGGCCTAGTAGTCAAGAAATAGGTCTTAAGGATCCTGGCCATGTAGTCAAGTAAAGAGGTCGTAAGAATCCTGGCTATGTAGTCAAGTAAATAGTTCTTAAGGATCCAGGCCCTTTAGTCAAGTAAATAGGTCTTAAGGATTCTTGACATGTAGTCAAGTAAACAGGTCGTAAGGATCCTGGCCATGTTGTCAAGTAAGTAGGTCTTAAGGATCCTGGCCCTGTAGTCAAGAAAACAGGTCGTAAGTATTTTGACCATGTCGTCAAGTAAATCGTTCTTAAGGATCTTGGCCTTTTAGTCAAGTAAATAGGTCTTAAGAATCCTGGCCCCGTAGTCAATTAAACAGGTCCTAAGGATCCTGGCCATGTAGTCATATAAACAGGTCTTAAGGATCCTGGCCATGTAGTCAAGTAAATAATTCATAAGGATTCTGGCCCTCTAGTCAAGTGAATAGTTCTTAAAAATCCTGGCCATATAGTCAATTAACATGTCGTAAGGATCCTGGCTATGTAATCAAGTAAATAGGTCTATAGGATTCTGGCCCTTTAGTCAATTAAATAGGTTTTAAGTATCCTGGCCCAGTAGTCAAGTAAACAGATCTTATGGATCCTGGCCATGTAGTCAAGTAAATAGGTTTAAAGGATCCTGACCATGAAGTCAAGTAAACAGTTCGTTTGTATTCTGGCCATATAGTTAAGTAAATAGATCTTAAGTATCCTGACCATCTAGTCAAGTAATAATGTCTTAAGGATCATGGCCCTGTACTCAAGTAAATAGAACCTAAGGATCCTAGACCTGTAGTCAAGTAAACATGTCTTAAGTTTCGTGGTAATGTAGTCAAGTAAACAGGTCATATGAATCCTGGACTTGTAGTCAAGTAAATAGGTCTTAAGGATCCTGATCATGTAGTCAAGTAAATAGGTTTTAAAAATCCTGGCCCTGTAATGAAGTAAACAGGTCTTAAGGATCCTGGACATGTAGTCAAGTAATTAGGTCTTAAGGATTCTGGACAGGAAGTCAAGTAAACAGGTCGTATGGATCCTGTCCATGTAGTTATATAAATAGGTCTTAAGGATACTAGCACTCTAGTCATTTAAATAGGTCGTAAATATCCTGGCCAAGTAGTCAAGTTTTTAGGTTTTTTTGATCCTAGCCATGTGGTCAAGTAAATAGGTCTTAAGGATCCTGGCCCTGTAGTCAAGTAAACTGGTATTTAGGATCCTGGCCATGTAGTTAAGTAAACAGGTCGTAATGATCTTGGCCCTGTAGTGAAGAAAATAAGTCATAAGGATCTTGGCCCTGTAGTCAAGTGAATAGGTCTTAATGATCCTGGCTCTGTACTCAAGTAAATAGGTCTTAAGAATCCTGGCCATATAGTCAAGTAAAAAAGTTTTAAGAATCCTGGCCATGTAGTCAGGTAAATAGGTCTTAAGGATCCAGGCTCTGTAGTCAAGAAAATATGTCTTAAGGATCCTGGCCCTGTACTCCAGTAAACAGGTCATAAGGATCCTGGCCGTGTAGTCAAGTAAACTGGTCGTAAGGATCCTGGTCATGTAAACAAGTAAATAAGTCTTAATAAACCTGGCCCTTTATTCAATTAAATAGGTCTTAAGGATCCTGGCCCTGTAGTCAAATATACAGGTCTTATTGATCCTGGCCATGTAGTCAAGTAAAAAGGATGTTAGGATCCTGGCCATGTAGTCAAGTAAATAGGTCTTAAGAACACTGTCCCTGTAGTCAATAAATAGGTCATAAGTATCCTGGCTCTTTAGTCAAGTAAACAGGTCTTAATGATCCTGGCCATGTAGTCATATAAACAGGTGTTAATGATCCTGCCCATTTAGTCAAGTAAATATGTCTTAAGGATCTTGCCCCTGTACTTTAGTAAATAGGTCTTAAGAACCTTGGCCCTGTAGTCAAGTAAACAGGTCTTAAGGATCCTGGCCATGTAGTCAAGTAAAAAAGTCGTAAGAATCCTGGCCAAGAAGTCAAGTAAACAGGTCGTACATTATCTTGCCCATGTAGTCAAGTAAATCTGTCTTATGTATTATGGCCCTGTAATCAAGTAAATAGGTCTTAAGTATCATGACCCTGTAGTCAAGTAAACATGTCATAAGTATCCTGCCCATGTAGTAAAGTAAATCGGTCTAAAGGACTTTGGTCATGTAGTAAAGTTAATAGGTCTTAAGGATCCTGGCCCTGTAGTCAAGTAAATAGGTCTTAATGATCCTGGCCCTGTAGTCAAGTAAACAGTTCAATAACGATCCTGGCCATGTAGTCAAGTAAAACGGTCGTAAGTATCCTTGCCATGTAGTCAAGTAAATATGTCTTAAGTATCCTGGCCTTGTAGTCAAGTAAACAGGTATTAAGCATCCTGGCACTGTAGTCAAGTAAACAGGTCGTCAGGATCCTGGCCATGTAGACAAGTAAATAAGTCTTAAGAAACCTGGCCTTGTAGTCAAGTAAAATCTTAATGATCCTGGCCCTGTAGTCAAGTAAACAGTTCATAACGATCCTGGCCATGTAGTCAAGTAAACAGGTCGTAAGGATCCTTTCCATGTAGTCAAGTAAATATGTCTTAAGTATCCTGGCCTTGCTGTCAAGTAAACAGGTACTAAGCATCCTGGCCATGTAGTCAAGTAAACGGGTCGTCAGGATCCTGGCCATGTAGACAAGTAAATAAGTCTTAAGAAACCTGGCCCTGTAGTCATGTAAATAGGTCTTAAGGATCATGGCCCTGTAGTCAAATAAACAGGTCTTAATGATCCTGGCCATGTAGTCAAGTAAAAAGTATGTTAGGATCCTGGCCATGTAGTCAAGTAAATAGGTCTTAAGTATCCTGTCCCTGTAGTCAAGTAAATAGGTCTTAAGCATCCTGGCTCTGTAGTCAAGTATACAGGTCTTAAAAATCCTGGCCATGTAATCATATATACAGGTCGTAAGGATCTTGCCCATGTAATCAAGTAAATAGCTCTTAAGTATCCTGGCCCTCTACTCAAGTAAATAGGTCTTAAGGACTCTGGCCCTGTAGTCAAGTAAACAGGTCTTAAGGATACTGTCCATGAAGTCAAGTAAAAAAGTCGTAAGAATCCGAGCCATGTAGTCAAGTAAATAGGTCTTAAGGACCTTGGCCCCGTAGTAAAGTAAATAGTTATCAAGAATTCTGGTCTTGTAGTCAAGTAATCAGGTCTTAAGGATCCTGAACATTAAATCAAGTTAAAAGTTCATAAGGATCCTGACCATGTAGTCAAGTAAACAGGTCATAAGGATCCTGGCCATGTAGTCAAGTATATAGGTCGTAAGGATCTTGGCCATGTAGTCAAGTAAATAGGTTTAAAGGATCCTGGCCAGGAAGTCAAGTTAACAGGTCGTTTGGATCCTGGCCATGTAGTTAAGTAAATATGTCTTAAGGATTCTAGCCCTCTAGTCATTTAAATATGTCGTAAGGATCCTGGCCATGTAGTAAAATAATTAGGTCTTCACGATCTTGACCCTGTAGTCAAGTAAATAGTTCTTAAGGATACTTGCCCTGTAGACCAGTAAACTGGTCTTAAGGTTCCTGGCCATGTAGTCAAGTAAACAAGTCGTCAGGATTCTGGCCATGTAGTCAAGTAAATAGGTCTTAAGGATCCTTGCCCACTAGTCAAGTAAATAGGTCTTAGGTATCCTAGCCCTGTAGTCAAGTAAACATATCATAAGGATCCTGGCCATGTAGTCAAGTAAATAGATCTTAAGTATCCTATTCCTGTAGTCAAGTAAATAGGCCTTAAGTATCCTGTCCATGTAGTCAAGTAAACAGGTCTTAAGGATCCTGGCCATGTAGTCAAGTAAATAGGTCTAAGGGATCCTGGCCCTGTAGTCAAGTAAATAGGTGTTAAGGATCCTGGCCCTGTAGTCAAGTAAATAGGTCTTAAGTATTCTGGCCATGTAGTCAAGTAAACAGGTCGTAAGTATCCTGGCCATGTAGTCAAGTAAATAGGTCTTAAGGATCCTGGCCCAGTAGTCAAGTAAGTAGGTCTTAATGATCCTGACCCTGTATTCACGTAAACAGGTCTTAAGGATCCTGGCCATGTAGTCAAGTAAACACGTCGTAAGGATCCTGGCCATGTAGCCAAGAAAATGGATCTTAAGGAACCTGGCCCTGTAGTAAATTAAATAGGTCTGAAGGATCCTTGCCCTGTAGTCAAGTAAACAGGTCTTAAGTATCCTGGCCACGTATTCAAGTAAACAGGTCTTAAGAATCCTGGCCATTTAGACAAGTAAATATTTCGTAACGATCCTGGCCACGTAGTCAAGTAAATAGGTCATAAGAATCCTGGCCCTGCATTCAGGTAAATATGTCTTAATGATCCTGGCCCTGTAGTCTAGTAAAAAGGTCTTAAGGATCCTGGCCAGTAGTCAAGTAAACAGGTCATAATGATCCTGGTCATGTAGTCAATTAAATAGGTCTCAAGGATCCTGGCTCTCTAGTCAAGTAAATAGGTCTTAGGTATCCTGGCCCTGTAGTCAAATAAATAGATCTTAAGGATACTGGCTATGTAGTAAAGTAAACAAGTCGTAAGTATCCTGGCTATGTTGTCAAGTAAAGAGGTCTTAATGATCCTGGACCTGTAGTCAAGTAAATAAGTCTTAAGGATCCTGGCCCTGTAGTCAGTAAACAGGTCTTAAGGATCGTGGCCATTTAGTCAAGTAAATAGGACCTAAAGGATCCTGGCCATGTAGTCAAGTAAATAGGTCTTAATGATCCTGGCCTTGTAGTCAAATAAATATGTCTTAAGGATGCTGGCCCTGTAGTCAAGTAGACAGCTGTTAAGGATCCTGTCCATGTAGTCAAATAAACAGGTCGTAAGGATCCTAGCCATGTATTCAACTAAACAGGTGTTAAGGATCCTTGCCATGTAGTCAAGTAAACAGGTCGTAAGAATCCCGGCCATGTAGTCAAGTA
The DNA here is from genome assembly GCA_902155825.1 of Timema genevievae. Taxonomy (NCBI): domain Eukaryota; kingdom Metazoa; phylum Arthropoda; class Insecta; order Phasmatodea; family Timematidae; genus Timema; species Timema genevievae. Next base: position 8,101 of record CABFWO010009903.1, read on the forward strand.
AATAGGTCTTAATTATCCTGGCCATGTAGTCAATAAACAGGTCGTAATGATCCTGGCCATGTAGTTAAGTAAATAGGTCTTAAAGATCCTGGCCCTGTAGTCAATTAAATAGGTCTTAAGGATCTTGGCCCTGTAGTCAATTAAATATGTCTTAAGGATATTGGCCATGTAGTCAATTCAACAGGTCGTAAGGATCCTGGCCATGTAGTCCTGTAAATAGGTCTTAAGGATCCTGGCCATGTAATAAATAAATAGGCCTTAAATATCCTGGCCCTGTACTCAAGTAAACAGGTCTTAAGGATCCTGGCCCTAGAGTGAAGTAAAATAGTCTTAATGATCCTGTCCCTGTAGTCAAGTAAACATGTTTTAAGGATCGTGGCAATGAAGTAAAGTAAACATGTCGTAGATATCCTGATCCTGTATTCAAGTAAATAAGTCTTAAGGATCCTGGCCTGTAGTCAAGTAAATGATATTTTAGGATCCTGGCCATGTAGTCAAGTAAACATTTTTTAAGATACTGGCCATGTAGACAAGTAAATAGATCTTAAGGTTTTTGGCCCTATAGTCAAGTAAATAGATCTTAAGGATCCTGGCCCTGTAGTCAAGTAAACAGGTTCTAAGGATCCTGGCCATGTAGTCAAGAAAATAGGTCCTAAGGATCCTGATCCTGTATTCAAGTAAATAGGTCTTAAGGATCCTGGACTGTAGTCAAGTAAACAGATATTTTAGGATCATTGCCATGTAGTCAAGTGAGCAGTTCGAAAGGATCCTGGCCATGTAGACTTGTAAATAGATCTTAAGGATCCTGGCCCTGTAGTCAAGTAAATTGGTCTTAAGAATCCTGGCCCTGTAGTGAGGTAAACATGTTCTAATGATCCTGGCCATATAGTCAAGTAAACAGGTCTTAAAGATCCTGGCCCTGTAGTCAAGTAAAAAGGTCTTAATGCTCCTGGCCCTGTAGTCAAATAAATAGATCTTAAGGATGCTGGCCCTGTAGTCAAGTAAACAGGTCAAAGAGATCCTGTCCATGTAGTCAAGTATACAGGTCGAAAGGATCCTGGCCATGTAGTCAAGTAAATAGGTCTTAAGCATCCTGGCAATGTAGTCAAGTTATAAGTCTTAAGGATTCTAACCCTGTAGTCAAGTAAACAGGTATTAAGGATCCTGGCCCTGTAGTCAAGTAAAAATATTTTAAAGATTTTGGCCATGTAGTCACGTCAACATGTCGTAAGGATCCTGGCCATGTAGTCATGTAAATAGGTCTTTAGGATCCTGGCCCTGTAGTCAATTAAATTTGCCTTAAGGATCCTGGCCATGTAGTCAAGTAAAAAGGTCATAAGGATACTGGCCTAGTAGTCAAGTAAATAGGTTTTAAGGATCCTGTCCTTGTAGTCAAGTAAATATGTCTTAAGTATCCTGGCCCTGTAGTCAAGTAAACAGGTCTTAAGGATTTTGGCCATATTGTCAAGTAAACAGGTCATAAGGATCCTTACCATGTCGTCAAGTAAATAGGTCTTGAACATCCTTGCCCTGTAGTCAAGTAAATAGGCCTTAAGTATCGTGGCCATGTAGTCTCATACACAGGTCTTAAGGATCAAGCCCCTGTAGTCAAGTAAAAATGTTTTGAAAATCCTGTCCATGTTGTCAAGTAAACAGGTCGTAAGGATCTTGGCTATGTAGTCAAGTAAATATGTCTTAAGGATACTGGCCTGTAGTCAAGTAAATAGTCTTAAGAGTCCTGGCCCTGTAGTCAAGTAAACAGGTCGTAAGGTTCCTGGCCTTGTAGTCAAGTAAACAGGTCTTAAGGGTCCTGGCCATGTAGACAATTAAACGGGTCGTAAATATCCTGGCCATGTTGTCAAGTAAATAGGTCTTAAGGATCCTGGCCTAGTAGTCTATTAAACAGCTCTTAAGGATCCGGGTCATGTAGTCAAGTAAATAGGTCTTAAGTATCCAGGCCATGTTGTCAAGTAAACAGGTCTTAAGAATCCTGGTCATGTAGTCAAATAAACAGATCGTAGGATTCCTGTCCATTTAATCAAGTAAATAAGTCTTAAGAATCGTGGCCCAGTAGTCAAGTAATAAGGTCTTAAGGATCCTGGCCCTGTAGTCAAGTAAACAGGTCTTAAGGATCCTGGCAATGTAGTCAAGTAAATAAGTCGTAAAGATCCTTCCCAAGTAGTCAACTAAATATGTTTTAAGGATCCTGGCCCTTTAGTCAAGTAAAAAGGTCTTAAGGATCCTGGCCCTGTAGTCAAGTAAACAGGTTTTAAGGATCCTGGAAATGTTGTCAAGTAAAGATGTCATAAGGATACTGGCCATGTATTCAACTAAATAGGTCTTAAGGATCCTGGCCCTGTAGTCAAGTAAATAAGCCTTAATGTTCCTGGCCAAGTAGTCAAGTAAACACGTCATAAGGATTCTGGCCTAGTAGTCAAGTAAATAGGTTTTAAAGATCCTGTCCCTGTAGTCAAGTAAATATGTCTTAAGGATCCTGGCCCTGTAGTCAAGTAAACAGGTCTTAAGGATCTTGGCCATATAGTCAAGTA
>CABFWO010009904.1:0-10645 GCA_902155825.1 Timema genevievae
ACAATAACATTTACATTAACATTTATATTAACCTTTTACATTAACATTTACATTAACATTTACATTAACATTTACATTAACATTTATATTAACATTTACATTTACATTGACATTTACATTTACATTTACATTAACAATTAGATTTACATTAACATTTACATTAACATTTACATTGACATTAACATTAATAATACATTAACATTTACATTTACATTTACATTTACATTTACATCAACATTTACATTTACATTTAGATTAGAATTTACATTTACATTTACATTTACATTTAAATTTAAATTTATATTTACATTAACATTTACATTAACATTAACAATACATTTACATTTACATTAACATTTACATTTATATTAATATTTACATTTACATTTACATTTACATTTACATTAACATTTACATTATCATTAACATTTACATTTACATTTACATTAACATTTACATTTACATTTACATTAACATTTATATTAACATTAACATTTACATTTACATTTACATTTACATTAACATTTACATTTACATTTACATTTACATTTACAATTACATTTACAATTACATTTACATTTATATTTACATAAACATTTACATTTACATTTACATTTACATTAACATTAACATTAACATTTAAATTTACATTAACATTTACATTAACATTTACATTAACATTTATATTAACATTTACATTTACATTTAAATTTATATTAAGATTTAAATTTACATTAACATTTAAATTTACATTAACATTTACAATAACATTTAAATTTACATTAACATTAACATTTACATTAACATTTACATTTACATTTACATTATCATTTACATTTACATTAAAATTTACTTTAACATTTACATTATCATTTACATTTACATTTACATTTACATTAACCTTTACATTAACATTTAAATTTACATTTACATTTACATTTACATTTAAATTTACATTAACATTTACATTTACATTTATATTTTCATTTACATTTACATTTACATTTCATTTACATTTACATTTACATTTACATTTACATTTACACTAACATTTACATTTACATTAACATTTTCATTAATATTTTCATTAACATTTACATTAACATTTACATTTACATATATATTAACATTTACATTTACATTTACATTTACATTTGCATTTTCATTTACATTTGCATTTACATTTGCATTTGCCTTTACATTTACATTTGCAGTTACATTTGCATTTGCATTTGCATTTACATTTACATTTGCATTTGCATTTGCATTTTTATTTACATTTCCATTTACATTTGCATTTGCATTTATATTTACATTTGCATTTGTATTTGCATTTGCAATTGTATTTACATTTGCATTAACATTTGCATTTTCATTTACATTTACATTTACAGTTTCATTTGCATTTGCATTTGCATTTGCATTTTCATTTACATTTTGGTTTGCATTTGCATTTCTATTTGCATTTGCATTTAAATTTACATTTACATTTACATTTACATTTACATTTAGATTAACATTTACATTTACAATTATATTTACATTTACATTAACATTTACATTTACATTTACATTTACCTCTACCTTTACATTTACATTTACATTTATATTTATATTTACATTTACATTTACATTAACATTTACATTAACATTTACAACAACATTTACATTAACATTTACATTAAAATTTATATTTACATTAACATTTACATTTACATTTATATTTACATAAATAATAACATTTACATTTACATTTACATTTCTATTTACATTTACATTAACATTAACATTAACATTTACATTAACATTTAAATTAACATTTACATTAACATTTACATTGACATATACAATAACATTTACATTAACATTTACATTAACGTTTATATTAACATTTACATTAACATTTATATTAACATTTACATTAACATTTACATTAACATTTAGATTAACATTAACATTTACATTTACATTTACATTAACATCTACATTAACATTTACATTAAAATTTACATTAACATTTACATTTACTTTTACATTTATATTTACATTTACATTTACATTAACATTTACATTAACATTTGCATTAACATTTAAATTAACATATACATTTACATTAACATTTACATTAACATTTACATTAACATTTATATTTAATTTTACATTCACATTTACATTTACATTAACATTTACATTTACATTGACCCTGTAGTCAAGTAAACAGGACTTTAGGATCCTGGCCATGTAGTCAAGTAAACAGGTCGTAAGGATCCTGGCAATGTAGTCAAGTAAATAGGTCTTAAGGATCCTGGCCCTGTAGTCAATTAAATTTGTATTAAGGATCCTGGGCCTGTAGTCAATTAATTAGGTCTAATGATCCTGGCACTGTAGTCAAGTAAACATGTCTTAATGATCCCGGCCATATAGTCAATTTAACAGGTCGTAAAGATCCTGGCCATGTAGTCAAGTAAACAGGTCGGAAAGATCCTGGCCATGTAGTCAAGTAAATAGATCTTAATGATCCTGGCCCTGTAGTCAATTAAACAGGTCTTAGTATCTTGGCCATGTAGTCAAGTAAACAGGAAGTAAGAATCCTTGCCATGTAGTCAAGTAAACAGGTCTTAAGGATCCTGGCCCTGTAGTCAAGTAAATAGGTCTTAATGATCCTGGCATTGTATTCAAGTAAAGATGTCTTAAGGATCCTGGCCATGTAGTAAATTAAACAGGTCGTAAGGATCCTGGCCATGTAGTCAAGTAAACAAATCTTAACGATCCTGGCCATGTAGTCAAATAAATAGGTCTTAATGATCCTGGCCCTGTAGTCAATTAAACAATTCTTAAAGATCCTGGCCCTGTAGTCAAATAAATAGGTCTTAAGGATCCTGGCCCTGTAGTCAAGTAAACAGTTCTTAAGGAACCTGGCCATGTAGTCAATTAAACAGGTCGTAAGGATCCTGGCCATGTAGTCAAGTAAATAGGTCTTAAGGATCCTGGCCCTGTATTGAAGTAAATATGTTTTAAGGAGCCTGGCCCTGTAGTCAAGTAAACAGGTCTTAGGGATCCTGGCCTATAGTCAAGTAAACATGTCATAAGAATACTGGCCATTTAGTCAAGTAAATAACTCATAAGGATACTGGCCCTGTATTCAAGTAAATAGGTTTTAAGGATCCTGGCCCTGTACTCAAGTAAACAGGTCTTCAGGATCCTGGCCATTAAGTCAAGTAAACAGGTCGTAAGGATCCTGGCCATGTAGTCAAGTAAACAGGTCGTAAGGATCCTGGCCGTTTAGTCAAGTAAACAGGTCTTAAGAATCCTGGCCCTGTAGTCAAATAAACAGGTATAAAGATCCTGGCCATGTAGTCAAGTAAAGAGGTCGTGAGAATATTGGCCATATAGTCAAGTAAATAGGTCTTAAGGATCCTGGATCTATATTCAAGTAAACATGTCTTAAGTATCCCTGCCCTGTAGTCAAGTAAAACTGTCTTAAGGATACTGGCCATGTAGTCAAGTAAACAGGTTGTAAGTATCTTAGCCATGTAGTCAAGTAAATAGGTCTTAAGTATTCTGGCCCTGTAGTCAATTAAATAGGTATTAAGTATCCTGGTCATGTAGTCAATTAAACAGGTTTTAAGGATCCTGGCCATGTACTCAAGTAAACAGGTCGTAAGGTTCCTCGCCATTTAGTCTAGTAAAAAGGTCTTAAGGATGATGGCCCTGTAGTCAAGTAAATAGGTCTTAAGGATCCTGGCTCTGAAGTCAAGTATACATATCTTAAGGATGCTCGCCATGTTGTTAAGTAAACTATTCGTAAGGATCTTGGCCATTTAGTCAAGTAAATATGTCTTAAGGATGATGGCTCTGTATTCAAGTAAAAATGTCTTAAGTATTCTGGCCCTGTAGTCAAATAAACAGGTCGTAAGGATCTTGGTCATGTAGTTAAATAAATATGTCTTAAGTATCCTGACGCTGTAGTAAAGTAAATATATCTGATGGATCCTGGCCCTGTAGTCATGTAAACTAATCGTAAGTATTCTTGTAATGTAGCCAAGTAAATAGGTCGTAATGATCCTGGCCATGTAGTCAAGTAAACAGGTCTTAAGTATCCTGGCCATGTAGTTAAGTAAATAAATCATAAGGATCCTGGTCCTGTAGTCAAGTAAAAAAGTCTTAAAGATCCTGGCCCTGTAATCAAGTAAACAGGTCTAAAAGATCCTGGCTTGTAGTCAAGTAAACATGTCGTAAGTTTCCTGGCTATGTAGTCAAGTAAATAGATCTTATGTATCCTTGCCCTGTAGTCAAGTAGATAGATCTTAAGGATACTGGACCTGTAGTCAAGTAAACAGGTCATAAGTAACCTGGCCATGTAATCAAGTAAACAGTTCGCAAGTATCCTGGCCATGTAGACAAGTAAATAGGTCTTAATGATCTTGGCCCTCTAGTCAACTAAATAGGTCTTAAGGATCCTGGACCTGTAGTCAAAAAAACAGGTCTTAAAGATCAGGGCCATGTAGTCAAGTAAACAGGTCGTAAGTATCCTGGCCATGTAGTTAAGTCAATAGGACTTAAAGAACCTGGCCCTGTAGTCAAGTAAATAGGTCTTAAGGATCCTGGCCCTGTAATCACGTAAACAGGTCTTAAGGATCCTGGCCATGTAGTCAAATAAACAGGTCGTAAGGATCCTAGCCATGTAGTCAAGTAAATAGGAATTAAGTAACCTGGCCCTGTAGTCAAGTAAATAGGTCTTAAGGATTCTAGCTCTGTTGTCAATTAAACAGGTATTTTGGATCCTGGCCATGTAGTCAAGTAAACAGGTGGTAAGGATCCTGGCCATGTAGTCAACTAAATATATCTTAAGGATCCTGGACATGCTTTCAAGTAAACAGGTCTTAAGTATTTTGGCCATTTAGTAAAGTAAACAGATCTTAAGGATCCTGGCCATGTAGTCAAGTAAATAGGTCTTAAGAATGCTGGCCCTGTAGTCCAGTATATAAGCCATAAGTATCCTGATCCTGTAGTCAAGTAAATAGGTTTTAAGAGTCCTGGCCCTGTAGTCTAGTAAACAGGTCTTAAGTATCCTGGCCATGTAGTCAAGTTAAAAGGTCGTAATGATCCTCGCCATGTGGTCAAGTAAATAGGTCTTATGGATCCTGGCACTGTTGTCAAGTAAATAGGTTTTAAGGGTCCTTTCCCTGTAGTCAAGTAAAATGGTCTTAAAAATCCTGGCCATGTAGTCAAGCAAACAGGTTGCAAGGATACTGGCCATGTAGTCAAGTAAATAGGTCATAAGGATCCTGGCCCGGTATTTAAGTAAATAGGTCTTAAGTATCCTGACTCTGAAGTCAAGTAAACAGGTCTTAAGAATCCTGGCCATGTAGTTAAGTAAATAGTTCTAAAGGATCCAGGCCATGTAGTCAAGTAAACAGGTCATAAGTATCCTGGCCATATAGTGAATTAAATATATCTTAGAGATCCCTGCCCTGTAGTCACGTAAACAAGTCTTAAGGATCCTGGCCATGTATTCAAGTAAACAGGTCGTAAGGATACTGGCCATGTAGTCAAATAAATATGTATTAAGGATACTGGCCCTGTATTCAATTAAATAGATCTTAAGGATATTGGCCCTCTAATCAAGTAAACAGGTCTTAAGGATCCTGGCCCTGTAGTCAAGTTAACAAGTCTTAAAGATGCTGGTCATGTAGACAAGTAAACTGGTCCTAATTATCCTGGCCGTGTAGACATGTAAACAGGTCTTAAGTATCATGTCCCTGTTGTCAAGGAAATAGGTCTTAAGGATCCTGGCCCTGTAGTTAAGTAAACATGTCTTAAGGATTCTGGCCATGTAGTCAAGTAAACAGGTCGTAAGGATCCTAGCCATGTAGTCAAGTAAATAGGTCTTTAGGATTCTGGCCCTTTAGTCAAGTAAATAGGTCTTAAGGAGGCTTGCCCTGAAGTCAAGTAAACAGGTTTTAGAGATCCTGGCCATTTAGTCAAGTAAACATGTCGTAAGGATCCTGGCCATGTAGTCAAGTAAATATGTCTTAAAGATCCTGGCCCTGTATTCAAGTTAATAGGTGTTAAGGATCCTGGCCCTGTAGTCAAGTAAACAGGTCTTAAGTCTCCTTGCCCTGTTGTCAATTAAACAAGTCTTAAGGATCCTGGCTCTGTAGTCACGTAAACAGGTCTTAAAGATCCTGGCCATGTAATCATGTAAACTGGTCGTAAGTATCCTGGCCATGTAGTCAAGTAAATATGTATTAAGGATACTGGCCCTGTAGTCAAGTATATAGGTCTAAAGGATATTGGACCTGTAGTCAAGTAAACTTGTCTTAAGGATACTTGCCATGTAGTCAAGTAAACAGTTCGTAAGGATTCTTGTCATGTATCAAGTAAATAGATCTTAAGTATCCTGGCCCTTTACTAAAGTAAATAGGTCTTAAGGATCCTTGCCCTGTAGTCAAGTAAACGGGTTTTAAGGATCCTGGTCCTGTAGTCAAGTAAACAGGTCTTAAGGATCCTCTCCATGTAGTCAAGTAAACAGGTCGTAAGGATCCTGGCCATGTAGTCAAGTAAGTACATCTTAATGATCATGGCCCTGTAGTCAAGTAAATAGGTCTTAAGGATCCAGGCCCTGTAGTCACGTAAACAAGTCTTAAGGATCCTGGCCATGTAGTCAAGTAAACAGGTCGTAAGGATCCTGGCCATGTAGTCAAATAAATATGTATTAAGGATACTGGCCCTGTATCCAAGTAAATAGATCTTAAGGATATTGGCCCTCTAATCAAGTAAACAGGTCTTAAGGATCCTGGCCATGTAGTCAAGTAAACAGGTCGTAAGGATCCTTGTCATGTAGTCAACTAAATAGGTCTTAATTATCCTAGCACTCTACTTAATTAAATACGTCTTAAGTATACTGGCCCTGTAGTCATGTAAATAGGTCTTAAGGATCCTGGCCCTGTAGTCACGTAAATAGGTCTAAAGGATCCTGGCCATGTTGTCAAGAAAACAGGTCGTAAGTGTCCTGGCCGTGTAGTCAAGTAAATAGGTCTTAAGGATCCTGACCCTGTAGTCAAGTTAACAAGTCGTAAGAATCCTGGCCATGTAGTCAAGTAAATGGGTCTTTAAGATCCTTGCCCTATAGTAAAGTAAATAGGTCTTAAGGATCATGGCCCTGTAGTAAATTAAACAGGTCTTAAGGATCCTGGCCATGTAGTCATGTAAACAGGTCTTAAGGATCCTGGCCCTGTTGTCATGTTAACATGTCTTAAAGATCCTGTCCATGTAGACATGTAAACAGGTCATAAGTATCCTGGCCGTGTAGACATGTAAACAGGTCTTAAGTATCATGGCCATGTAAAAAAGTTAACAGCTCGTAAGGATCCTGGCCATGTAGTCAAGTAAATATGTATTAAGATTACTGGCCCTGTAGTCAAGTATATAGGTCTTAAGGATACTGGCCCTGTAGTCAAGTAAACTGGTCTTAAGGATCCTGGCCATGTTGTCAAGTAAACAGGTCGTAAGGATCCTAGCAATGTATCTAAGTAAATAGGACTTAAGGGTCCTGGCCCTGTAGTCAAGTAAATAGTTCTTAATATCCTGGCCCTGTAGTTAAGTTAAAAAGTCTTAAGGATCCTGGCCATGTAGTCAAGTAAATATGTCGTAAGGATCCTGGCCATGTAGTCAAATAAATATGTCTTAATGATCCTGGCCCTTTATTCAAGTAAATAAGTCAAAGCACTGTAGTAAAGTAAACAGGTCTTAAGGATCTTGGCCCTGTTGTCAAGTAAACAGGTCATAAGGATCCTGGCCATGTAGTCATGTAAATAGGTCCTAAGGGTCCTGGCGTTGTAGTCAAGTATTCAGGTCTTAAAGATCCTGGCCATGTAGTCAAGTAAACAGGTCCTAAGGATCCTGGCCATGTAGTCATGTAAACAGGTCTTAAGGATCCTGGCCAAGTAGACAATTAATTAGGTCTAAAGGATCCTGGCCCTGTAGTCAATTAAATAGGTCTTAAGGATCCTGGCCCTGTAGTCAAGTAAACATGTCTTAAGGATCCTGGCCATGTAGTCAAGAAAGCAGGTCGTAAAGATCCTGGCCATGTTGTTAAGAAAATAAGTCCTAAGGATCCTGGCCCTGTAGTCAAGTAAATAGGTCTTAAGGATCCTGGCCCTGAAATCAAGCAAATAGGTATTAAGGATCCTGGCCATGTACTCAAGTAAACAGGTCGTAAGGATCCTAGCCATGTAGTCAAGTAAATATGTCATATGGATTCTGGCCCTGTAGTCAATTAAATAGATCTTAAAATCCTGGCCCAGCAATCAAGTAAACAGCTTTTAAGGATCCTGGCCATGAAGTCAAGTATACAGGTCATAAGGATCCTGGGCAAGTAGTCAAGTAAATAGGTCATAAGGATCCTGGTCCTATAGTCAAGTAAATAAAATTTAAGGATCCTGGCCCTGTACTCAAGTAAATAGGTCTTAAGGATCCTGGCCCTGTAGTCAAGTAAACAGGTTGTAAGCATCCTGGCCATGTAGTCAAGTTAATAGGTCTAAAGGATCCTTGCCCTGTAGTCAAGTAAATATGTCCTAAGAATCCTGGCCCTGTAATAAATTAAATAGGTTTTAAGGATACTGGTACTGTAGTCAAGTAAACAGCTCTTACGGATCCTGGACATGAAGTCAAGTATACATGTCATAAGGATCCTGGGCAAGTAGTCAAGTAAATAGGTCATAAGGATCCTGGTCCTTTAATCAAGTAAATAGATCTTAAAGATCCTGGCCCTGTAGTCAAGTAAACAGGTTTTAAGTATCCTGGCCATGTAATCAAGTAAACAGGTCGTAAGGATCCTGGCCATGTAGTCAATTAAATGGGTCTTAAGATACAATTCCTGTAGTCATGTAAATAGATTGTAAGGATCCTGGCCATGTTGTCAAGTAAATAGGTCTTAATGATCCTGGCCCTGTAGTCAAGTAAATAGGTCTTAATGATCCTTGCCCTTTAGTCAAGTAAACAGGGCTTAAGGATCCTGGCCATATAGTCAAGTAAACAGGTCTTAATGATCCTTGCCCTGTAGTCAAGTAAACAGGTCTTAAGTATCCTGGCCATGTAGTAAAGTAAACAAGTCATAAGGAACCTGGCTATGTAGTCAAGTAAATAGGTATTAAGGATCCTGGCCCTGTAGTCAAGTAATTAGGTCTTTAGGATCCTGGCCATGTAGTCAAGTAAATAGATATTAAGGATCCTGGCCCTGTTGTCAAGTAAATAGGTCTTAAGTATCCTGGCCCATTAGACAATCAAACAGCTCTTAAGGATCCTGGCCATGTAATCAAGTTAACAGGTCTTAAGAATCCTGGCCCTGTAGTCAAGAAAACAATATTTTAGGATCTAGGCCATTGAGTCAAGTAAACAGGTCATAAGGATACTGGCCCTGTAGTCAAGTATATAAGTCTTAAAGATTCTTGCCATATAGTCAAGTAAACAGGTCGTAAAGATCTTTGCCCTGTAGTCAAGTAAACAGGTATTAAGGATCCTGGTCATGTAGTCAAGTGAACAGTTTATAACGATCCTAACCATGTAGTCAAGTAAACAGGTCATAAGTATCCTGGCCTTGTAGTCAATTAAATAGGTCTTAATGATCCTGGCCGTGTAGTCAAGTAAATAGGTCTTAAGTATTATGGTTCTGTAGTCAAGTAAACAGGTCTTAAGGATTCTGGCCATGTAGTCAAGTAAACAGGTCGTAAGCATCCTGGCCATGTAGTCAAGTAAATAGGTCTAAAGGATCCTTGCCCTGTAGTCAAGTAAATAGGTATTAAATTTCCTGGCCCTGTAGTCAAGTAAACAGGTTGTAAGCATCTTGGCCATGTAGTCAAGTTAATAGGTCTAAAGGATCCTTGCCATGTAGTCAAGTAAATATGTCCTAAGAATCCTGGCCCTGTAATAAATTAAATATGTTTTAAGGATACTGGTACTGTAGTCAAGTAAACAGGTCTTAAGGATCCTGGCCATGTAGTCAAGTAAACAGGTCGTAAGGATCCTGGTCTTGTAATCAATTAATTAGGTCTTAAGGATCCTGGCTCTGTAGTCAAGTAAATAGGTCTTAAGTATCCTGGCCCTGTAGTCAAGTAAAAAGGTCTTAAGGATCCTGGCAATACAGACAAGTAAACAGGTCGTAAAGATCCTAGCCATGTAGTCAAGTAAAAAGGTCTTAAGGATCTTGGCCTGTAGTCAAGTAAACAGGTCGTAAGTATCTTGGCCATGTAGTAAAGTAAATAGGTTTTAATAATCCTGGCCCTGTAGTCAAGTAAATAGGTCTTAAAGATCCTGGCCTTGCAGTTAAATATACAGGTCTTAAGGATCCTGGCCATGTAGTCAAGGAAACAAGTCGTAAGTATCTTGGTCATGTAGTCAAGTAAACAGGTCTTAAGGATACTGGCCATGTATTCAAGGAAACAGGTCGTAAGGATCCAAGCCCTGTAGTCATGTAAATATATTTTAATAATTCTGGCCCTACAGTCAAGTAAATAGGTCATATGGATCCTGGCCTTGTAGTTAAGTAAACAGGTCTTAAGGATCCTGGGCATGTAGTTAAGTAAACAAGTCGTAAGTATCCAAGCCATGTAGTCAAGTAAATATGTCATATGGATCCTGGCCC
>CABFWO010009906.1:0-10643 GCA_902155825.1 Timema genevievae
CTGAATACACTAGTCATGTTACCATAATGTTGGGCTGAATACACTAGTCATGTTACCAGATTGTTGGGCTGAATACACTAGTCATGCTACTCATATAGCTACCTCACAAATTTTTTTTTTTAAGAATATTGATAGAAATACTCCCAAGTTTGTCAGTACTGAGGTAGCCATGATTATAAACCTGATCTCTCTTGCCACAAGCTGTCTAGTTAAATGTGAGAATCACAACTTAGGCAAAGGGTCCTCAAACTGCATCCAGCGAGCAGATTTGACCCACACTCCCGAGAAAAATAATTAATAAATGTATAAAATAATTTCAATGACTTATACCATCATATGAGACCTGCATTACTATTATAAACATGTTATTAAAACAGTCATACTGTGGTGTACAGCTCTTCAGAACTCGCTAGCTGTGTTTCATAGTGTGTGTGTGTTGAGCGGAGGGGCTGAGAAACTTTTCCTATTTGTAGAGGGAGGGGATAATTATGTTGTCTGCATAGCTTACATCTGGTCATGATGGTTATAAGTTGTGTATACAGACACAAACACACACACATGCACACACATAACCCTAATTAGAAAAGATAACTATACTAGCTACACAGCTTGAATTTTAGAGGTAAGATGTGCAAACAGTATAATTATCTCCTCCCTCCACAAATAGGAAACTTTCCTTAGCCCCTCCGCTCAACAGACACACTTTGAAACGCAGATAGTGAGCTCTGAGGCACTGCACACTGTACACCACGGTATGGCTGTTTTAATTACTTGTTTCCAATAGTACCGCTGTTCTCATATGATGTATACAACATTAAATAGAATAATGTTTGTGTCTTTCGATCCAGTTAAAGGCAAGCGCCCACTGGGACGGTACCGCAGTGACGGAACAGAAAGTACAACTAATTCGTAGCATTATTTGTTGCCAAGATGCGCCCACTACATCGGTACCACCGGCAATGGACTCACTCCGCCCGTGCTGTCAGTGCGGATAGTGGGCGCATCCCCTTCTCCCCTTAAAATTTGTGATCCGTGCGGTATCGACCCGGTGGGCGCTACCTTTACGCTTTTAATACCTTCATGTGGCCCTCCACTCAATAAGTTTGGGACCCCTGACTTAGACTCTACAACTATTGACGTATGTCATATAAGTATTACTTTATTACATTTAACATAAATTTGAACCCAAGACCTTTGACTGAGAACATCACTACAGTATGGTAGCAATGATCTTATCAAATAAGACACACTTCTTACATTTGCTCTCAATTCTCTCTTGTAGACTATCTCAACTAGTTTTACTACAGTTTGGATAAGAACAAGGAATTTCATTGGGTATAATCTAGTGGGCTGTTCTCAGTCAAAAGTCTAGTACTCAAATCTTTACCATTTAATATTTTTCAAATATATTATCTTGTTCATGTTAAATTGTCATATTTATCTGATTAATTTTGCTATGTATTTTTGTAATAGGTGGGCACAGAAGATGGACATATTAATATATTTGAGATCACAGATACCCACTTAACATTTGAAAAAGTTTTGGACAGGCAAGATGGTAAGTTCTTATCAAAAGTATTCATCGGCTCGTTTTGATGCTTTGAACTGCACCAGCCTTTAGCTGAAACTTAATATTAACATGGTTACTGTTTCGATTGTGTTTTTAATAGATGTAAGTTGACCAGGAGATACATTGTCTAGGATAACGATAAATGTATCCAATATATACATACTAGAAATGGAACTTTCAGCTTTTTCAAAGACTTAAGGATATTCGAGATTCAAGGATATGAGAAAATTTCAGATTTAACACTCAAATCCTTATTACTATTTTAAAAAATTTTTTGGGTGGAATTTGTTTTAGAGCTTGGTTCAGAACCAATTATAAATATATGATAAACTTAACAACCAGGCCCCAGACCAGTGCTTTAACACTTAACTCATCATAAACTGTTTCCAGCCTGTGGCCGGGTTCGTTTAGTAAAATGTCTCCATCTTCCTCTATCCTTCCACCACTCTTCCTCCTTTAATTTCTTCCATTCTTCTCCTCTCACTTGAACACTTTCTGTTATCTGCTCCTCCCATATCTTTTTTGGCCTCCCCTGTGGTCTTCTCCCCTCCCATACTTCATTTCCATCACTTTCTTCAACATCCTCTCTTTTTTCCATTCTCATTACATGCCCATACCATCTCAGTCTTTCTTCCTCTACTAGTAAAGAATAGGACAGGCACAATATCCATTCCCCGGCTGTTAATTCATCATTGTGAAAGGGTAAAACCACATTTCACCAATGATGAATTTTTCGGCCTTGCCAGGAATTGAACCCGGGACCCTAAACTCAGTAGACAGACACGTCAACGACTGAGCTAAGGTGTTGGATACTAATTTATTTTTTCCAAATATTATAAGATTATTTTATGTTAATCATTTCACATGCATAATTTAATTAGTTATGAAAATGTCTAGAATTTACTTCTCCACAATAAAATAAATATAAACTTGATTGTTTAAGACATATTTATTTACTTATTCAATATTTAATATTACACGAGTACGGTACTGCACACCCTAACAGAATGTTTCAGTGTATGTGGGTGTACTTGCTGAGGTGTGTCAATAAAATTAGCTCAACTGCCCAAATTTCTCTTCAACCTACACACAAATTTATATTTTCTGGAAGAGCAGACTGAAATCTACATGCCTATGCAAATTCGAATTGATTGAACTTCATCTCAATGTCAAAAACACAAAATAATTTTTTCTGGTTCAGTTGTCATCTTGTCTGCCCGCAGACAGTAGGCCTACAGTATGTATGTAAACCCCCAAGGTTGAAAATCACAACACATTGTTCCCAATATTTATTTATTTGCTTTGTCTATTATCAGAACAGAACCTTAACTTATTTAGATTCACTACTGCCATATTGGTAATTTAAATCGCTTTAAAAAATAAAAAATAAAATAAACATAATGTTTTTCATAATCTTTGGGTAATTTAATGTTAAACAGATTTTTTTTTTACTTGAGCGTCAGTCACCTTTTGGGTAGGCCTGAATATATACCCCTCAAAATATTTTTTTTATTCAAATTATTATTTATCCCTCAATTTTTTTTTTTTTTGGAAATTGGATCTTAAAATTCGCTTTTCTCGCACAGTTTGAAATCCCAGATTAAAACAGTTTGGAAACAAAATGATATTTAGTATAGATATAGTTATTCTTTATAAAAGTTTTGAATACATTTTAATTCTATAAAAAAAAGCTATTTAAAAAATTGAATGCATTTTTAGTTTAGCCACATATTTACTAATAAAACAATACTGAACTAAAATGATTTGCCATTTACGATACATATACAGGGTGTCCAGCGACCTGGAAAACAGGGAAAAGTCAGGGAATTTAATAACATTTCTGGAATTTTCACATAGTCACTAAAAAAAACTAAAATTTTATTTACACTAGTCAAAATTACATTTTTCTACGATTTAATAACATACCACAATCTCTTTTAATACATTTGAACATACTAATTTTAATTCTTAAAGTCAACATGGGATTTTTGTGTGTCATCCATCTTTCCATCCTTCTACTTCGCATCCTTATTTTTTTTAAACTCTATTTGTGCAAAGCAATATTTTAATGTTTCAATATGATCTCACTGAAATCTAACTCAGATCGCTCTACCCAAGAGCCCATCACTTTAGGCTGTAACCCTTCATAGAGTGTCACAATTTCAGAGTGTGGATGTGTTTAGAAATATTATTGCATCAAGTTGTGATCTTAATAAAATAGTGTTTGTAATATAGGGACTGGAAAAGTTGTAAATTGTCTCTGGAAAACCTGGAAAAGTCAGGGAATTTTAAAATATGGTTTGGCTGGACACCTTGATATAATACTTTATATTTAATTTTATAAATGTATATTTAATCCAGCATGAATGTGCATTTGTACTATTATTGAACTATTGGCAGCACAAAGCCCTCCTGAGTTGAAGGTGACTGTGTTACCTGATAAATCGCCATCTTAATATATTGCTCAAATGTAGCTGACAATTTCTGCATGTCTATCACAGACTCTGCCTTAAAGTATGAGGGAAAAATGACCCTGGGCACGAGATTACATTGGTATAGCCAAGTGGTAAGAGCATTGGCATGATAAGCCAAAGGTCCTGGGTTTGATTTTTGTATCTAAGTGTCATTTTCAAATTAATGAATTTATTTAGGTGCGGCTATAACCATATTTATATATTGGCTATTTAATCCATCTACTGAGGAAGTAGAGAAGATGTCTTTAAAGGAGAGGAATGTGTATACAAATGCGGTCAAATAGATGGAGTGAGGTTAAAAGGCCAAATGGTAAAATGAGATTGGTGGAGCCAGTTCAAATTAGTGACACTTAAAACATTTGTTTAGTTTTGGTTTTTTCTCGATAATAGAAATTCCTGATGGGGAAATCATTGCAATACTGAGTTTGCTGAGTTATTTTTAATCAGAGTTGGGTCAGATCCACCATTCTATGAACCTGAATCTCGAATTCAACCTTCCAACTTACCTTTGAAACCTGAATCCAAATCTTGGAAAAAAATATTATGTACATAAGAGTAAATACAAATATAATAGAATAATAGAAAATACAATAATAACTAAATGTTAACCTTATTTTATATAATCCATTCATTTAAACATTCATACATCCAGATAAATGTTAAATTACTGGTCTGGGGTCCAGTTGTTAAGTTCATCCTATAATTATAATTGATTCTGAACCACCAATAACCAGTATTAAAAGTTCTAAAACAAATTTCATTTGAAAAAGATTTTTTTAAAAACGTATTTGAGTATCAAATCCGAAATTTTCTCGAATCTCGAATACCCTTAAAGATATGAGAGATGTGATGGCCCATCCCTATTTTTAATTTAAATTTAATCAACACTATCAACCTGTATGCATAGTCCTTACAGATTCTTTTGGATCTAGATTTATTAGTCTGTCTACATTTCTGATATACAATTTTCCTCTTCCTGAAAAGTGATCTTTTCTCTACACTTTCATCTAAAATTTCATAGTCTGCCTATTATTTTGTTTCAATATTTAAGTAGATAAAATATAAAATATAATGTTAGAGTAAATAATTTAGATGCTGCAATACAATAAAAGGAGATAAAAATGTAAATTAGGTCTTATACATGCAAGAAAAATATTTATATGATCTCATATTTAAATACACGTTTCTTTAATATGATAATTTTCTAAATTTAATTTGTTCAAATTGTTCAGGAAGAATTCTCTGCCTGTGTTGGGATTCAACGGGAAGTTTTATTGTGTCGGGCTCTGTGGATGTTATCCGAATATGGGATGTTAAATCTGGTCATGCTGTACATCGAATGCTTACTGGCAGAACTGAAGCTAATAAAGAAACCATTGTTTGGTGTGTAGCAGTTACTGCGGACTTCATCATCATCACTGGGGACTCCAGGTAACATCGGTCTCAAAACAAATTCTACTTTGATTATCTTCTGCTTACACTTTTTTTTATTAGAAATTTTAGTATTAGTTGTTAATCACTAATAATTTAGATCAGCATTTCCCAAATTGTGGTACGCGTACCACGGGTGGTACATACAACTATTCCTGCTGGTACACAGTGAAAAGCCAAACAAAACAAGCAAATTAAAGTCATAAAATGATGACGTCTCATCAAATCCTATAAATATATTATGACTCGGTCCAACCAAATGGAAAACAGATTCAAACAGTGGTTAGAAGGGTGGCAATACTGATTCATGCTCAGACAACAGGTGCAGCTGAGTGGTCTTGTGCTGAATATGCAAACAAAGATCAGTCATATTAGTGTACTATCTAATCGTCACAATGTCAGTTAGTTGTCTGTTGATTGCCGTCGTTATTTGAGACACTATTCTTCTTATGTGTGTGTAAAAAAATATGTTTCGATTAAAAACTGTTGTTTGAAACATGACTAAACCTTCATGATTTTTGATCATCAGTGTAGTAATACTTCGGTATAGAATTCATTAACTGTGTTGATTTACTCTTTATTGCTTGGTACAAAAACAATGCATACATGGTTAAAGTGACAAGTGAAACGGCCCTCTGTTCAAGAGCCAAGTGACTCACCATCCACTTCAGCACTATTTCACTTACACAAGACTCTAATAAGGTAATAAAAGTTGATTTAAATCCATGTAAAAACAAAAAAACCTTACAAGGCGTTTTAATTCATATTGCCTAAAGTTCGGAGTTTCATGCATTGATGTTGCCGGCGAGCTACGCCCACAGTGTGCAATATGCTTTGAAGTTCTTTCAAAACATTTTATCAAGCCGTGCATGTTGCGGCACCATTTTAACACAAAGCACAAGCACCCAACAGAAAAACTTATTTATTTCTTTTTTAAAGGAAAGAGATGGATCTGATATATCAGAAAAGAATATCTTTGTTTTCTGGAAGCAATGAAAAAGCTGTTAAATCTTCAGTTTTAGCTAGTTTAGGAATAGCTAAGTGTGGTAAACTCCATACAATAGGGGAAAATCTTGTACTGCCAGTTGATAAGGACATTGTTAACTGTGTTTTAGAAAAAAAGGCAGCTAAGCAGCTGGACTCGGTCTCACTTTCAGATAATCTCTTAGTAATAGAATTGAACTAATGTTAAACAAAGTTAAAAATACAGTCATCTAACAAGTACATTTCAGTCCTTTTTTTTTTCTTTAAAGTGGGCGAAAGCGCTGATGTTACCAACTTCTCCCAATTAATGGTGTATTAGCACGTTTTACACAAAAATAAACTAGAATTTTTATTTTGCGAATCTATTGCTTCTACAACAACATCAGAGGAAATATTTAATAAACCAAACAGTTTTATTACAAAATATGTTTTAGATTGGCCCAAGTGTATGGGTGTATGCTCAGAGGGAGCTCGTGCAATGGTCTGGAAAAATGGAGGTGTTGATACAAGAACTAAAGCAGTCGCACCAGATTGTTTTTATTCTTTGTACCATACACCAGGCAAGCATTAACAGTGAAAGACCCGCTTCAGTGGCCGTATGGTCTTAACATGCTACTATTGCAGTAGACTAGATTGCCGATAACGAGGAGATCAAGGTTTGAATCTCATTTGGGTATACTAAGCGCTGAGGGTGGTTATTCCAAACTTCATACAAATGTGGCTACACTTCCTGAGTATAAACTTCCTAATCCCTAAAACTATTAATGTAATTAGTATGTAGGTGTATAGCCCGAACGAGTAGTAAGACACGGTGCTAAAAAAAACAGGGAAAGGGAGGCTAGATGAATTAAGAAATGTCCTTAGCAATGTTATAAAAGTTGGTAATTCTATAAAATCTAGAGTGTTGATTTCAAGGTTCTTTCACCTTTAGTGCTCAGAAATGCAACATATTCACTATAGCTTTCTTCTTCACATGCAAGTTAGGTGGCTTTCAAAAAGAAAAGTGCCAAACCGCTTATTTGAGCTTTGTTCTGAAGCACAAATGTTTTGTAGTAAACCAAACCCTGAAATGAGTGGGAGGCTTACTGACGTTATTTATTTATCACATTTAGCATATCTCACTGACATCTTTGGCAAACTAATTGACTTAAATTTAGGTTGGTAAGGCAAACATACAACTCGATTTTCTGTGATCGACAAAGTTAGATCATTCATAAAGAAGCTTGAGCTTCTGAGATCTGTTGTTGAAAACGGCAACATATAATATTTCCCTCGAAAGCTTTGTTACAGAGCTATGTTACCAGTATCATCAGTGAGGTATTGTCAAATTTTAAGAGTAATTTTAACGAACTAATCAAACAATTCAAAGAATACTTCACAGAGAATTATGCTGAATTTTACTAGATACGCAATCCATTTCTTATAAAGTCATCACACAACAATCAAAATCTGGCTGAAAAAGAAGAATTGATCGATTTATCATTCAATGGTGAGCTGAAAATGTATTTCAAGGACCACTACCTTAATGCGTTTTTGGCAAAGAGATCTTCAGAATACCCTTCTTTTACAAAATGTGCTTTAAAGTTCCTACTGCTCTTCTCTACAACGTACCTGTGCTAGACTAGATTATCAGCTATGCTTTCAATTAAAGACATGCTTAGAAATACACTTAATATATAACCAGAACTTTGCTTAAACCTAAGTGAAACTAAACTAGATATTATTGGTAATAAATAAAATTATAGAAGACTAGGAAAATGGTAGGGCACAAATAAAAGTAAAAACACTAACACATATTTACACACACTTCAATATTTCGATACTATTATAGAATATTCGAATATTATAGATTCTATAATAGCATCGAAATATTGAAGTGTGTGTTAATATGTGTTAATTGTTTTTACTTTTATTTGTGCTCTACCATTTTCCTAATCTTCTATCATTTTATTTATTACCAACTGTCAATTGATTTTTCTCAATGCACTTTATTTAATACATATGAACTAGATATTAACAAAATTTGCAAATATATTCAAGTACACCTTTCTACTAATTACTTTATTTATACAATTCTATTAATTTTGTTTTTTCATTAATTTATTAACTTTTTTCCCCTTATTTGGTTATAATTCAACTACTAAGTTAACAGATACTTTTCATTTAACATATGTCATATAATATTTTTTTATATATATTTCATTATATGTATATATATATATATATATATATATACATATACATTATACAATACATACTGATTGAGTAGAAATGTTAAATAATAATAAATAAACAACAGTTAATGTATGAATGGTATTGTGTTATGATATACTTGAGTACCATTAAAAATGTACTGAAATAGTAAATATTCAGCACTATCTTAGTGGTACTCTAAGTTATGGAAATTGTTGTGGTAGTACGCCATTCAAAAGGTTTAGTAACCGCTAATTTAGATTATATTTTTCCAACTCCACATATTATCTGTTTGAGCTGTATGCTAATGTACTAACTATATGTTAGAAATTAGGAAGGTTTTGTTTAGAGGAAGTTTACCTCCTTTTGTGTAGAGGAAGAGTGAAAAACTGTTTAGGAAAAACCATCTTCAATACATCCAACTAGGATTTGAATCTAATCTACTCATCATCGGCAGTCCAATCTTTTGCGAGAGTGAAGTCTTATATAATTCAGCCACCAAAGCGGATGATTGCACAGACATCTAATCAAGCCGTTCCCTTACAGGGTAGGCAAGAAACTGTGCAAATAGCTTAAAAAACAACTCTGTACTTAATCCATACTCACTAACTTTCTTCACACTTCCCTCTCCTTGCATACTCACTTTGCTTCAACAATATCCTTACACTGAATCATGCATGCTCTTTTATTCTTACAACTCTAAATGTTTCTCTTTTTCACACATTCATAAACAACATTTAGTCATGTTTTCCATGGCCTACCCCTTCCTTTTGTTTCACACACTTTGCTACCAAAAATACTCTTTACTTGTGTACCTTAATTGATCATATTACTGTCAGAAATATTCCTATTAACATTGAGTTCAACTTATAAACATTATAACTTGAAACATCTCACAATTGTCCTAGATATATTCCTAAACCCACATCACTTCAACTTGTATAACATTGTGACTAGCTAAACCACAAAAGATGGATCTTAATGCTTATTTAACCCTAATTGGTTATACCTAAATATACTTATAATTAGTAACCTTGAAATTGTAAAAGGTTTACATGTGTGGAAAACTTTAGTGACTAATATTGTCAATACATTGACAGCTATGATTATATACCCTACATTATGGTAAATAAATGTTGGAAATTTTTTAAAAACAATCACTTTTGGCTCACAATTTCTCAAATAATAGTAAATTTTGTCATAAAAATGGTTTCACAGCATTTAAAAAATCACAAATACCTCAATTGGAATAATTGACATAGAGTTTTTTACTTATGCAAATGCATAAAAAGTTTGCTCACAAATTACTTCTAATTATAAAAGAGTCTTAATATTTTTAGTATGTAGTAAATAGGAGAGGTTAGAGCCAAATGAACTTATAATCAAGTTTTTTCGACCATTGGGCGTTAGCGCTGGGTAGTAGTATGAATCATGAATGTAACAAAGATTGGCTGAGATGAACCACTATCCCTCCCATCCCTCCTTCTTTGTTGAAACTCATTCAAGAACGTTCTTACTTTTACCACGTTCTTCTGCTTGTCGAATCGGGTCCTGAGGAGTGAACAAACAATAAGTCTTGTCAGGTAGGGAACAGACCACAAGGGAGACCAAGGAAGATATGGGAGGAATAGATAGCAACAAGTGTGCAAGTGAGAGGAGGAGAGGGGAAGAGAGTGCAGGAGGACAGAGGGAGATGGAAGCATTTTACTAAAAGGACATGGCCACAGGCTGGAAACAGTTCATAATGATGATGATGATTGCGACTAATACTATTATGTGGTCAGAAAAATAACTACCAAATATATAACTATACTAGCGGACCCGACAGACGTTGTCCTGCCCGAAACGTTGGCTTTTAGTTTGGGTGGCATAATTGATTTCGATAGTAAAACAAATATTATGTGTTCATCACAATTACAAATTCACAATGAACTCCAATTAGTGAGTAACACAAATATTACAAATTCAGTGTTTGTCAAGACATACAAAAT
>CABFWO010009907.1:0-10639 GCA_902155825.1 Timema genevievae
GAAGTGGGAAAGAATAACTTTCCCATTAAAAGTAGTACACATCGGTGGGCACGCGGAATAAGTATCAGGATCATCAAGTCTGGTTTGATGGCGATAAGGAAGTCGGGATTTGAATCCCGGTAACGTGTAACGAGGGTGGTTTTTTCCTACCACTATCCAACCCCGCTAATTTATCTAAATTTTATCTTCCTCGTCCCCGACACATTAGCGTAATTAAAATTCGTAAAGTAAGAACAGTTAGTAAGAAGCAGTAGATAAAAAAGTATTACGAAAGAGGAGTTGTAGAAAGCTAAAATAAAATAGATTTCATAATCATACTATTATTATTATTATTATTATTATTATTATTTAGCACCGCGTCTTACTACCCGTTCGGGTTATACGCTATCATACTATTAGATACTTGCCTATAAGGCCGGTACAAACAGAACGCTAAGCTAAGATTTGCTCTGCTAACGCTTTAGAAAAATAGCGGATCATATGTTTAAATGTGTTGTTTCACACAGAAAAATAAACTAAGCTATTCTAAGCTAAGCTATGCCTTACTACGCCGCGATATGTTTTTTCCGATTGCTGGCCGGGCAATTTTTCCATCTCCCATATTGAGCCTTCCTAAGTTGGGCATGTGCATAACGCAACTTGGGCTCCGTGTTGAACAAACGCAGTGCTGGTTTGGTGAAAATAAAGAAGTGTTGAGTTTTGTTCTCAGTTTGTTTCACGAGTATTTAAGAAACATTCTATTTAGGTTTTATATTTAATAAATGTTTTTATATTAAAATGGAAGCGTTAATTGAACAAGTCATACCCCCACCTCCTAAATTGTCTTCATCTTACAAAGCAACCGCTAACAGCAGCATCTTATCTTCCTCAGTACTATCATCTGAGCTCTAGCAAGACAATTTGGGGAACACCATCATAGCTAAACTTCACTGGAGCAGACCAGAACGAGACAAAACTAAATTCGGGAGGGAAAAGAGGTTCCATTGCTTAGCTTAGCTTAGCAATGAGTGTGAAACCAAAGTGACAAAGTCTTAGCACAGCACAGCATAGCTTAGCTTAGCTCAGCATTCTGTGTGTATCGGTTTTAGAACCCAATGATCTTGGGTTCAAACCCAACCGATCTCAACGAATTTTTCTTGGTCGATAAAAATCCGTAGCACATCTTCCTTCAGAGAGGAAGTAAATGTTTCTTTCCTCATCCCTACATCTTTAGGGTAAATATCATATATGTGTGTAGCCTGAACTTAGAGTAAAACGTGGGGATTAAAAAAGCTATAAAATAAAGATAATAATTTAGTAATATGTTATCAATGTTGGCCTCAAAAAAATATATGTTCATATTTTCTAAAAAGCACTTTATGTAAAAACTGGATTTTAGCTCATGAAGGATGTGTGAGGAGGAAGGGTGGCTCACTGAGATAGGGAGGGTTATTGGCTTTAATCTTTCGAGCCCTAGCTGGGTGTAATGGAGGTGGATTTTCTTAAGTGGTTTCGCGCTCTCCCACCGAGAAAAAGTGGATACATTTTCTCTGAACTATACCTTCCTCATACATACCATTTTGGTGAAAAATTTTGAGCCCAATCGTAAGACGTTCTTCATAAAATATATTTAAATATTGAATATTTAGATTTTTCTAAAAAAAAATTGAGGGTATGTTGATGTTAAAGTGACTTGTGCTCATTTTCCACGCGTGCTATGAATTGTTTGAGAGTACATCAAGAGAGAAAGAGGGGAAAGGGGGGTTTCGTGCTTGATGCCATCAAACCCGATAAGTCTATTAGTGGTAATCATTGAATTAACAACACAATGAGGGAAAACCTGTGTTTTCGGTCAAGTGCTGTGTTTTCACCGGGACCACGAGTAGTTGGTTACATATTGATTACAATTTACCAATCATTTCGTCCAAGATGGACGGACGACTAAACTCAAATCAATTTTTGAACAAAGCCCAAATACCATGTCGTTATATGTGTGTGGGATCGAAGAATTGTGATGTGATTTTGCTTTAACAACAAAATACTAATCAATCTGAATGTAATTATTTTATGTTAAAAAATAAAAATAAAACGGATGAGCGTATTCGAATAAAATGTCAAAGAGACAAAAATAGCAATTTTACAAAAGTCCATATTAAATCTTTCCAGCACACTCCCAAAAATTACGTCCAATATTGTCGCATTGTATTAAATTGTACACTCGTTCTAAATTGTAACAATTCAATGACGCGTTGCCTCATTGGCTTTCGTTAGACTATATGTTTTGTTCTATTTTAAATTCACACTATTTTAGTAGTATTATTATTTAAATATAAATAGTCATTAATTTGGTATGACAATAAAAATCTATTAACTATTTTCCTAATAGCCGATCATAATCAACGTGATATCTGTAACTTTTTTACAGCGTTAATCGAATAAAAATGTATGAGTGCTTATTTTTTATTTTTTACTTTACGTATAGTGATGAAAGATTTTCCCAGTGGTGGCTTGCTGTGAAGGGGTTGAGTCTATTATGTATACAGCGAATAGTGTGTTCAGGGACGAGTGGGTTGATAAGAGAGTGGGGATATTGGGGTCTCATGGGACACGGGGGATAGAGGGGCGGAAAATATTTATAGCAAATACTCGGTACAACCTTATTTTAACTAGCACATTGATGATAAAAATATTGAAGTTTGAACATAACGAGTCTACAAAGGCTCGCATTTATTCGTTTCTTTAATACTACTGATACTACAACCACCACTACCACTAGCACTTATAATAACAATAATATTAATAGTAATAATACAAATTCGTAATCTTCCAAGATGGACAATTTTCCGTGTCACATCACTACCTACTCCCCGCCCAGCCCAACCATATATTTTCATTCTAATTAGATACAGTATAGGAAGGTAGAAATGAGAGGATATAAAACCCCACTACGCGTGGAGGGAGATTGGTAAGATATTTAGGAAAATACACCTGGCCGGAATTTGAAACCCAAAACCTCTCCTTCACGAGAAAAACTAGACAAGACTGCAGCATTAACAGCGTGCCCGTAGTTGCGTGGGGAGTTTTTATTGTTAGAACTGTTTGAAAATTACAGATGTATACATTTTAAAATTCAAAACTAGAATATGTCACATAACTTTCGCTTCAGCAAAAAGGAGAATAAAGAAAACCGGAGGTCGCACATGAGCTTAAGATAAAAAAATAAGGTATTCCCGGAACGATGAGAGTAACTGTCGCTGTTTCTGTTTTTAACTTATGATTTAAAAATAAGACGCTCTTTTTTCCTTTTACTTTTCATCTAAAGTAGTGCTCAGTTTTGTTTTTGATGGAACTGTAAAAGATATTAATCTCGCTCTCTGAATATAAATGAAATGTAAAGTATAAAATTAAATTACATTTGAAGCCTTTTCTTATAAATAATGGCAAGTTATGGATATTATAATTAGTGCTATTACTGTAACACGTCTTGTGATTGTTCTGAATATTTAGGTGATTATTAAGACTCGTTCTTTAGAAATGTGTAGAAACACTAAAAGAGATTTTAAAAAAATTAAATTCAAATCACAGCAATTTGTAAGCGTCTTTTGATGCAGAGTCATGTTGGTTCAGTTAATCTTACTAGCTTATTACTTATGTAAATAATTCGTTCCTTCTACTATCTAGAATTTGTTGCGAATAGTGAGCCTATTTCCCTTTAATTACGACCACTCGTTCGCATCGCAAAGGAAATGTTTCTTTGAAGATAAAACAAACGTCATCTACTTCCAGCTTTGCCAACTGTACGATCTGGATATTACTTGTATTGTATTTATCCCCCTCCACAATCATAAGATTCAATATAGGGATATTACAATAAAAGTTATATACTGAAGCTTGGTTATAAAGTACAGTCAGTTTTTTTTATGGGCAGAGCCTTTTAGAGAGTACGAACATATTGTTTTGTAGTCTACATCGATAGCATTCTAAAATAATAATTATTAATGTTATTTTATAGGCAATTCATTAATAAGATCTGTCCCAGAGTTATAGTAGTGCAAATCACATGATCTGACGCATGAATACGTGAAAGTAGATATGATAACTTTCAAAACTGTTAGATAAGGCTCTTCATGTGAAAATTTGACTGTAACAATACAAACCATTAGTCATTAGTCTTACTAATATTCACAAAGGAATTGGTGTTTGTCTGTTACTATTTCAGGCCTAAACCACTAAACCTATTGTGCTGAAATTTCGCATTTACTTAACTCGAACTTCCTGTTAAAATAGAGGATAAATAAAATTTACATTCGCCATTTTGTTTTAAGATGGCAGCTTTAAAAAACACTACATCTTGGCCTTTTTATCAGCTTCTGATTTTTATTGGACCAACTTTGAAAAGTTTGTAGGAATAGATACGTATTATAACATACATCCCGTGAAGATAACGAGTAGTTAGCAAGTTTTTTAGAAAAAATAGGTCGATTATCAATGTGGTTGATGCGTAGTGATTAATAATACACGTTTTAGATGGTGATAAGTGATAACCCAACCATCTTTCCTTCAAGAGACTCTGGTTTGGATACCGGTGAGGTAGTGTAGGTTGAGATAGATTTTGATTGTATAATATAACTCGCTTTGCTCGTTGGGGCTCCACCCCCAAACCCCTAGTGTTTTCTCTTTGCAAGTGGATGTAAACTAATGTAATTCCAACGTTGTTTGGAAATTTAAAGATGTGTGGAAAATGTGAAAAATTTACCTAAAATCAAAAAATCTAGCTCTATCCAAGGTATAACCTATGGAAATAGGACAAAAAGTAATAGGACCAAGTTTGGGGATTTCGACAAATCCGTAGCTGTTGGTGCAATCCGTTTTTTGATAGGTCTTACCGTTTAGCCACAAGAAACCTCCAAAGATAGGTCCGCACCTACTTTAAAATTGCTCCGCCATTTTGAATTTTTTGGGGAGCTGAAAGTTAAATTTTTTATTTTTTGGAATTTTCACGTCGGTTACAGGCTAGAAGCTAGAAGTATGCCAAATTTAAAGTTTCTAGCTCATCTGGAAGTGGGTAAACATTAAAGTCAATGAATGAGTGAGTCAGCCATGTGGCTTTATAGTAATATAATTGGGGACCCACCCGCTAGTACCGCCACTGGTGAGTTAAGTGCCTTTTTTTATTTTACAAATAATATAAGAGCATGTTGCACAAATATGCTGATTCTTCAATTACTGGATTGTTAATCAACTTGATCCTAGATCAAGTAAAGTTTGGGCTGCAACAAAGTCAATTAGGGATCAAAATCTCCTGTCACAATACCACAGATATCAATTGATTAAGTAAAACAAACATGATAGCATTGTAAAAATGTACCCTCCCTAACAAGATTAAGGAAAAAACAGAAGGTCCAAAGAAAACATAAATATATAAAGGGGCAAATAAAAAAGGGGGGCAATAGGAGCAAATGCAAGGAGTTCTTTGTTTTGATTGTCTGTGTCCAAACATCCAAAACACAGACCCCGCAACTCCCACCCGTTGCGGAAAATTAAATAAGAGAACTGTCTGTCCCAAGAGATTGTTTAAAGAATGATAATAAGTTCCTGAAATAGTTTATAAAAAAATTTATACAAAACATAGAATAAAACAAAATACCTAGGGTATGGTGGATTAAAATTACAAATAAGGGCAAAAAAATATAGTTTCAAGTCGATATTTATTTAACAGGGATTGAACCCTTTAAGACAATAAATAATTAGTATAATATAACAAAATTTGATGTTTATGAAATATCTAAGACATTATCTACGTATGTAAGTTATATATATATATAAATATTTAGAGAAAGCCTACAATCATTTATAATATTGAAAACATCAATTATTTAATTACATTGCCATCATCAAAAACTAACCTACAAGCGAGATAAGGCGTTAGCTAACAAAAGAAAAAACAACAATCTCAGAAATAAGTTGTTAGTTCAAAAGGTAACAAGAGGCAAAATTTATGATCAAATTAGTTATTCATAACTGGATGATTATCAAAATATATTCTTCCTTAATATTCAGACAAACAAATAAAAACCTTATACCAATTTCCCGTAATAGTAATTAATTACAAAGGTTAATGTTGAAAAGTCAAAGATAAAGAGCAATCAATTATCTTTAGTAAAAATTTGATGTCCCCGTGGTTATATACAAATTTAATATACGAATGACAGAATAATACAAAATATATGAGATTTAAGATCGATTCTATTGTCGATAACAACATATCGTTAATATCCTAAGTTTATAGTCGATCTGGTTTTATGAACTTGCAAAAGATCGATCATCGATATAAATGTCTCGGTCGTGCAACAAATTATTTTAGAAAAGATGACTAGCGTAATTTCAATTATAACATTAGAAACAAAATGGCCGAAAAAGAATTTTGACTAAGAAAACATTTACAAAAAAAAAAAATTAACGAATCCGAAAAGTAAATTTTGGTCTTACATTTTATAATAATAGAAGCTTGTGCTTCTCCTGCTCTCAATACGATCAAGTCAGAAACAAGGTGGGAAAGAACATATGGAACACTGTGGAACAAACTCGCGCATGACACAATAGCTTCCAAACAGTCTTTTTGGGCTTCTAGATAACCCCAGAACATAGTAAAAGACAAGTGTCTTTGTTGCTTGAGCTCTTAGCAAATCAAGTTCTTTGGCACAATTTCACAATACACAGACGATCAGTCTCAGTCCACTGGTGCGTGTCGTCGTGATACACAATAGCTCGTGTTGGTGTTCTCTATCGGCGCTAGATTGTGGTGCAATGGGGTAAGTAAACCAGTCTCTGTCCACTTTATTGTAGCCCAATGCTACAAAAAACACTGGATTTGGAAAATCTTATTGTGAAATGACATATGTTTATACATAAACTTGGCTATAATATTTAGGCCTACACTTTATGTCTCTGATAGCCTAGACTGCCTCATATTAATATATTGGTTTCAATAAATTTCAATTTCGGGCATGTTCCTTAAGAAAAACATTTTAAATAATGTTGTAGTGATAGCGATAAATATACACAATAATATCAAATCAGTTTAACCCTCAAATCAATTTTTATTCCTCCATGGAAAAGATAATTTCTTTCCTATACCTGCTTTGGACCCTACCCATTCTATCTAACTTCATTATATTTTTTTTAATCACCTAAAGACGCCATAATTGACACTAATATCTTTAAAAAATAAGTCTAAAACAAAATAAATCTATAAAACACAGACTTTAATTTAATTAATCACTTAAATAAGAATGCAAAGACTAATCGAGTTACTAAGCTTATGGGTTATGTCTTTCATTAACAAGAAGGTAGGAGAATCAAACAGTTGATGGTAGAGAATTGGATGGATAGATTGATCGACAATCACGTCCTAATTGTTAATGGTGCAACTGAATATTAGTTTTGAAATACTGATTGTAGATCAAATTACATCTGATCTTTGATCAGTCACTGATTATTGTTTGTGCAGCTGGCCCTAAGTTGGGGAAAAATACAATCCATTTGCAGGTTCACTTATTATCGCTTTGAGACTAGAGTGATGGAAACCTTGTCTGATTCAGTCTAATTGAAATTATTTCTAGTTTAGTTATAAAGTTAGGCTCGTATTCCTAGTCTAACAAATAGATTCGTTCCTAGCAACGTACCGTATGTTACCCTGTGGTTTCATGTCCACAAAACCTAACTTCCGGTGAACGTCGCCAGAGTTTGAATACGTTGCGGTATTTGAATGGGAACTGTGAAACATTTCGACAACAGTTATGAGCTGTGTTAGTTTCCGTGTTTATTGTTATATTTGCGTTGCGGTTAAGTTTTCACACATGGCAAACACGCCATAATCATTAAACCCATTTAATTTTGATGCTGAAAGGCAACGAAATAAAGTTTTTAAATTGTTTGGGGTTTGTTTTTGGATTTGACTACTGATAGATAACGTATTGTTTTAATTTTAAAATATTGTGACACCTTTTATCCTTTTGTTTTAAAATTAATGAATTATATAAAGCTTCTTTGAAATGTAAGCCTTTATTTCAAAATCAAACACAGAAATAGTATGTGCACAGTAATAATTTTATGTGCGAATAGATGGAGGATTTATATGATACAATACGTCATTTCTATTGTTCGAGTACAATACATTTAAATATCATCAACTATGACAATAAAACCTTACATCACATTATGTAAGGGTTGTGTTTTTAACTGCACCAACTCCAATACAATTGAAGAGAAATTAGTCTAATACTATGACATATGTGATAAGTTTTATTTCATTAGTATATTTATAGATATAATATTGGAAGTTACAAATTATAAAAGAATGCTATATTGTAAGGTGTAGTAACGATATTTTTATTGAAAAAAGTCTGCATTTTACATCGGTAAAGCACGTGTCTACTAAGCTAAGAATCCCGTATTTGTTTCTCGTACGACCAAAAAATGTATAAGTGGTGAAATTAGGCGTTTACAAGAACAAAGTTATGTGTTTTTACAACAATTAAGTACTTTTTACTGGTATTAGTACCCAATATAATATATATATAGGCATAGGGCCTATTTATTTATATACACATATACACACATAGGGCATATATATATAGTTCTATGGCGTCAGCCCACAATTGAGCCTTACTGTCAAAGTAGCCGCCATCTCTTGGCGAATATAGTGCCAACTTATGAGGATAGAGGTGACATGGGCTCAGCACAAGGAACCCTCTGGCTGTTAATCTCAGTTTTTTAAACCATATTCACTACGTTTTCATTCAAGAAGCTCCTAGTTTATCCTCCCGAGGCTATATGCATTATTAATTAAGGTAATGAAATAAGAATGAGGAAGGTAAAATTTTACAGAAAGTCTACCCGCATTTGTGTGGAGAAAGAAAGTGGGACTTTTTTTTAAGGAAAAAACATCTTCAATGTATTCAATTGGGATTTTAATCCCAAACTTCCCGTCTCACGTTATCCAATTCATCACGAGAGTGACGCGTTAGACCATTATCTTCAAAACCCTGGGTCATGACTCGAATGAGGGTCGCAAGAATGTTCCTGAGGGTCACGGGATATCTCTAAATGTTTATTTCAAACTTTATGAAATATTTATTTACAAACACTTCAACAAGTTGGGAAATTATTAAAATTACAAACACTTCATCAAACTGGGACTTTTGAAGAACTACTGAAATACTGACAATGTTGACAATGACACTGTTGAAACAATGTTTTGGAACCTTCCTCTACTTGGAATGTTGGTCCCAGGTCAAGGACAATCCCATTCTCAGTGGGGAAGTTGAAAAGGCTCTTTTACCTCTTCTGATAGTATATCTTACCTCTGTGAACAAGGATTCTCGGGTCCTGTAACGATCAAGATCCTCAGAATGATTTACGTTGTACTTTTCCCATCAACATATAAATCAAACTCCATGAGTTCCCCTACAAAATGAAGCGGCATTATGATTGTCACTGAAAATATAATATGTTTTTGTCACCAATTATTTCACGGGAACATATTATGTAATTTTATATTTGTAAGATTATAAAGCTACTGAAATTGATTCAATTTAGCTGGTAATATTTATCGATACAAAATAACTCAAAAGAACTATCTCCAAGAATGAAACAGCATTATTGTATCCAATGAAATAGTCTTTCTGGTAACTTCGGTCGGGTGGAAAATGATGAGAGTAAACCCATTGTTTTAGCAGTTTGTATGGGAAACTTTTTTTTGGCCACCTTAAAGAATATTTTAACAAAGTAACATTTTCAATAAAAATTTTGCTTTTTCTTTTGTTTGATTTTAAAGTTATTGAAATGATTAGGATTTTGCTTTTTGAATGAATTAAATAAAACTTATTTAATTAACACATAAGAAAATAATAAGAAATATAAAATAAAAGTAGTGACCCTTTGGGTCACCAGGCTGTCGCGATCAAAAAAGTTTGGAAACACTGCATTAGACCATAGGCCACCGTTGCGTGATAGAACTAAGTCAAAGATTATTTCCTTGTTCATTTCCTTATTAGATTTCCCAGAGATTCATATAATTACAAAAAACATGTAAAATTTACAGGAAATGTACTCACATTTGGGTGTGGAACAAATTGGGAAAACAATTTAAAAATTCCCAGTACACTCGACTAGGATTCGAACCTTGAACTACCCGCCTCAAGTAGCACCAGACTAGAAAAGAAGGACTTTTTATCGATCCGCGTACCCACTGGTGTGGATTGTTTGCAAGTTAAATTCCTGAAGTGAATAAAACTAGGTTATAAAGTATCTAATCAAGAAAATTGGTGAACTAAAAATCATCTTCCCAGCCTCTTTAATTAATTTATTATTATTATTATTATTATTTATTTAGCACCGCGTCTTAATACCTGTTTGGTTTATACGCTTAAGTACTAATTACGCTAATGGATTAGGAATGGGGAAGGATGAATTTAGAGGAAGTGAACCCGCATTTGCGTGGATGGAGAGTGGAAAACCATTTAGGAAAAACCACCACCAGTTCACCCGACCGAGATTCGAATCTCGATCTCCCCGTCCTCGGCAGTCGAGCTCAACACAACTAGCGCGTTAGTCAACTACGCCACCTAGGTGGGTCCTTTCGCAGTAGAATTTTTTT
>CABFWO010009908.1:0-10635 GCA_902155825.1 Timema genevievae
ATCTATACACTTAGATCAAATAGGTAGTGAAATAAGATACAAACCTCACCAAAAAAAACCAAGCCAAAGAAGTGATATGGGCTTGCAGTGCTACGATTAGAACCAGACATTTAGAAACTGTTGGGAGTGGGGGAAATTGTGACAGTTACAAACATTTTGGATCTTTTCGCACGAAATTTTTGGCATTCGTTTCACTCGTCAAATTGTTGGCAGTGAAGTCGAAAGCTCAATGAAACTTGGGGATATATCTAATTTGATTTTGAGTAGACCTCAAGATACTTCCAGCCTAGTCAAGAGACTTGAAATAATGAGGTTGTGAGAAGGTACGATGAATCAATTGTTACCGATAGAGAATCGTTGTTAGTTAATGATTGACAATATTAATAAATGATGGTGTTAAGTTGAAATCGTAACAAACTTTATTCCATCCCATTCCCAAATTGCTAGTTGACCCAGTCAGAGGAAAAAATAATTTCACTCCAAAGGTGAGTTAAATTGATGATCCAGGCCCAAGAAGAGATTAAGTCACATCTTCACTTAAATTAGAGAACAGAAATAGCTCAGTATAACCTACAGTATTTTGCAACGATTATTTGCTAACGTCAAGAGACCACCATTTTGTTTCTGTCCAGTAGCAGCAATGGAAATTCTTAACTATGTTCTTCTTTTCATCGTAAAAGCCATGAAGTGTTTATTCCATCTAATATATTTTTATCCACCTTTCCTATACCTTCTTCCATCTACTATAACCAAATTCTACTTCAAAAGTGTTGTTTATAGAATTATAAGTTTGTTATTAATTCTGAGTCAAATAATGAACATTTAGTTTAAGTGATCATGGACTTCGCAATCACCTTCTTTCATTATTTGTTTCTTCCGTAAGTTGGGGAACTACACCACTACAAAAGAATAAAACCTGGGACAAATATGGTCATTAGTTATTACCATCGCTCAAGATTTGCTATTCACGTACAGTTAAATTAACAAGCATTTGTGTTCTCCAAAGTCTAACATCTTAGCTCAGTTGGTAGCGTTTCTGTCTACTGAGCTAAGGGTCACGGGTTAGATTCCTGGCATTGGCCGAGAAATTTATCATTGGTGAAATGTGGTTTTACCTTTTCACGGTGATGAATTAACGGCTGGGAAAATTTGTTCGGCCGTGCCAGGAATCGAACCTGGGACCCTTAGCTCAGTATCAAACAAACAATGCATGTTATCATGATGAATTAAATAGACAAGTGGTAAGAGCATTGGCATAGTAAGCCGAAGGTCCCAAGTAGTGATGGACAGAATCGGATGAATAGAATCGATTCATTCAATTATTCTGAATCAATAATCGATTCATTCGATTCTTTCGAAATCATTCGAATAAAAAAACATTTTAATGAAAATGGTAGCTGACTCTACGTCGGCTGATTCTTTTCTTACCACTCCCTTCCCAGAAGTGCTGAGGAAAATCGACCTTATCATTATGAATATTTCCAGGCTATCTATATACAGTTCTTCATTTCTATTAGGTTCATTTTAAATAAATTGTCCCCTTTGCTACACAATACAGTACAATACAGTTTACAATTAAATATCAGCCAAAAAAATTTGAATGAAAATTACAAAATGATTCGATTATTTTAGTTTATAATTTATACTACGTATATATTTCTTTTTCATTTCCTTTAAATTTTATCTTCTTAATTAACTAAATCCTTATAAATTTAGTGCTTTGCCTCATAATTTTGGTTTCGTAATATATCTCACTTTTTTTTTTACAATGACCGTTTCATTATTGAAGTAAGATTCAAAGACTAAAGTAAAGTTACTTCACAATAATTATTGACACATTTAATTTTTTTGAATTGCCAACAACCAGTCCCCTGAAAAATAATACTTAAATATGTTACACGTTACGTCTGTGTGAGTAAAATTGTTGAGATTCTATCACCATTCAAAAGCTACATCCTGTATGAGTAATTCGACTTTTCATCGATAGAGGGCAATCAAAACAAATTGAAAGTATTTTAATTACCGCTGATGGAAAGAGTCGCCGAATTTATAAATGGAATACTATTAATGTAATTCAAATCAGAGGAACCATAATATATATCTGGTTAATTAGATAATAATTTATCCAAAGTGAAGTAGTTTAGAACATATTTTCTTTCATTTCTTTTGTTCTGAGCCATTTAAATTAAAATAATATCAATATGCTATAAAACACACATGAATGCTTGGTAAATAATGGACATGTAAAATCTTCGCTGGATCGTATTTATCAAAATGTGGGATCAAGATGAATCACGAGATGTTGAACTCATAAAATTCAAGAAACAATTCATAACAAGTGTGTTGAGAACCGAGGCTTAAACACTTAAGAGTCAACCCAGTTACGATACGTATATAATCTATAGTTTTAATATATTGTTAGAGAAATATTAGACCAGCATAAAGTTGCTTCGCTTTGTTTACAATATTTTTATGTTTGTCTAATTAGTCAAAATCAAGACCATTGAAACATAACAATTGAATATGCTACAAGTTTCATCAGCGTGTGTTAAATTGCTGAGTTCTAGCGCCATCTAAGAACTACGATTTGTATTAGTAGAGGGCAATCAAAACAAATCAAACTTATTTTAATACCCGCTAACGGATGGTGTTGTCAAATTTTTAAATGAAATATAATCACAATCAATTTCCCGGTTGAATATAAATGTAAAATTCTAATGTTACTCTAACAGGGACAGACCTGCGCGATAATAGAAAAAAGTTTCCAGGTATTTTCAGACAAAAAGAATTAAACAAAATTATTCTAATAATTCATAAATATCCACGTAGGGAAAAAATATCTAAAAACTGGAGTATTATGTAAAGTAAAATATAAATGGATTGAAGATGATTAGAACATAAATTAATTCACTCGTTTGTTCAATCCATAGCTATTAGCCATTTGGGTTCAAAACAATATTTAAATATCCATATAGTCAAAATATATTTAACAAATTAACAAAACAATTAACATAAAGTAAAATGAATCCGATCTAAGGTTATTAGAACAGCTAATGGTTCATTGGTTTCTCTAACTCTATAGCTCTGAGCCATTTGAGTTTGATACAATAGCTGAGAGTTATGATACATATTTGAAATCTTATTATAAACTGAAATTGTAAAATATTTAGTCGATCGAATTTATAAGAATGTGGGCTCAGGAAGATTCATGAGGTGTTGATCTAGTAGAAATTAAATCTATAAGTATTCAATCAAAGTGTTTTGAGAAGCGTTGTGTAAACATTTACGGATCATTCCAATAAACACCTATCTAAGGCATATTTCTTCAAATAAGATTTAAAACGATAAGGCAGGCCTAAACTTTCTTCTCATTAATTTTGTTTGTTTGTTTGCAAGGTTAATTTTATTATTATAAGCATCTCTTATTAGTTCATACATACAGGAAACACCAGCCCGGGAGGGCTCTCGAATTCTAGCATTACATTGAAACATAAAAAACATAAAAGATTGAAACATGACGCCCTTACGGACTGATGGTGTATCATCTTTGGGAAAATGATAAAAACCCGCCCCATAGCCCTTAATGGGGTCTACAAGACCATAACATGTACTTAGTACTAGTAGGGAAGAGAGAAATAATAATAGTAATAATAAATATCCAGAGAAATGAAAAGAAAGTACATTTTTGGCGCCCTGGCGGGCTGATTATTCACATTCCTTGGGCTATAGGGGCAGGAAAGTATTACAAAAACCCGCTCCACCGCTCATAATGGGTGTATTTAGACCTTTGTGATACACAAAGTACAAATAAGAAGAGTGACGGCAAGGAGACGGAAACAATGGAGAGAAGGAGCTGAAATAGAGCAAGAAAGAAAAAAAGAAAAGTATGTGCCTGGTCGGCCGAGTCGCCGGGGACGGTCAGTATAATTAATAGTTCTACACCAGGGCTACGCTGACATTCCCATACGTAACCCTGGTGTGGAAATAAAATAAACTACCCCCAGGGGGTGATTTCTGCCCCACTGGGTTTTTAGAAACTAAAGGGTGGGGTCAATAAAAATGATTGATGCTGTCTAAGCTATCAATGCTGACCACAATTTGTGGGGGAGACTAAAAAAAAAACCTAGGTATTATGTGGAGGTGAAAAGACTCATTATGTTTGTTTGTTTGTTTGTTTGTTTGTAAGAGTTTTTATTTTCTTAAACTTCTAGCATGAAACACGTAAATAACAAGAAACAAATTGATAAACAGTAAGCACCGGCCCAGTAGGGCTCTCGGAAACTAACAGGTATATAAAAAATAAATGAAACATTATGACATACTTTTAGCGCGCTGGCGGGCTGATTGGTATTATTCTTAGGGCTAGGGGCGGGAAAATATTATAAAAACCCGCCCTATCGCTTGTATGGGGTCGGAACAAAAGACCTTTAGGGGCATACATAATGTACATATAGAACGTATAACAAAAAACAAAGGAGGATAGGGAGCAAGACGAGGACGAAAAAGAGAAAAAAGAGAGATGGGAGGCCCCGGTCGATCGAGTCGCCGGAGTCGGTCGTGAGCACTTAATAATACTCCGCCAGGGCTACTATGACAATTCCATATGTAGCCCTGGCGGGGAAAACGATAACTAAACTAAAAACAAAAGGAACCATCTGCGGCGGGCTATTTCTGCCCGTCCGGCGTTAAGAAACTAAAGGGAGGAAGAATAAATTAAATTATTACACCCGGCGTCGCGACTGGCGGTCAGACTTAAACAGCAAAAAACAGGCAAGGACAGGGATCAAGGGACCAAGAAACATAAAAAAACGGAAGGAGGGACATCGGGAGGAAGGGTATTGACAATAAAAACAGGGGGGACACGGACCCGCCCTATCCGGGTTCAAAAACCGGCTAGGGCAAAGTTGAACGGGGTGGATATAATTATTGATTATAAAAATAAAAACGCATACAAACAAACAAACAAGTCCCCCCCCTTTTTTTTATCGTTAGTTCCCTCCCTCAGGATGTCCCTCCTTCCGTTTTTATTTGTTTCCCGGTTCTTTGATCCCTGTCCTTACTTTTTTCACGGCGTGAAGTCTGGCCGCGAGTCGCGAGCAGCGCCAGTTGCTCCGCAGGTTTTATAATTTATTTGTATTCCTCCTTTAGTTTCTTAACGCCGGACGGGCAGAAATAGCCCGCCGGGGATAGTCTATAGTTTGTTTTTATATTAGTTTATTCGGTTTTCCCCGCCAGGGCTACATATGGAATTGTCGTAGCAGCCCTGGCGGAGTATTATTAAGTGCTCACGACCGACTTCGACGACTCGATCGACCGGGGCCTCGCATCTCTCTTTTTTCTCTTTTTCATCCTCGTCTAGCTCCCTATCCTTCTTTGTTTTTTGTTATACGTTCTATATGTACATTATGTATGCCCCTAAAGGTCTTTGTTCCGACCCCATACAAGCGATAGGGCGGGTTTTTATAATATTTTCCCGCCCCTAGCCCTAAGAATAATACCAATCAGCCCGCCAGGGCGCTAAAAGTATGTCATAATGTTTCATTTATTTTTTATATACCTGTTAGTTTCCGAGAGCCCTACGGGGCCGGTGCTTACTGTTTGTTCAAAATGTTTCCTGTTTATTACATGTATATAATTATTGTTTGTTTGTAAGCGTTTTTTATTTTATCTTCAATAATTATATACATGTAATAAAACAGGAAACATTTAGAAATAAACAGGAAGCACGAGCCCTGTGGGGCTCTCGGACACTAACAATACACAAAACATTTAGACATGATGAAATAAATTTAGCGCCCTGGCGGGCTGATTGTTTCCTTCTTTAGGGCAGGTGTGGGAAAATATTATAAAAACCCACCCCACCGCACATAATGGGTCGGTTGAACCATAACGATACAAGGTACGAGTACAGAAACAACAAGGGGGGGGGGAGAAAGAAAAAAGAGATAAGAGTACGCCGAAGTCGGTCATAATACTCCGCCAGGGCTACTATGACAATTTCATATATAGCCCTGGCGTGAGAAACGAGAACTAGAATGAAAACAAAAGTGACTATCCCCGGCGGACTATTTCTGCCCGTCCGGAGTGAAGAAACCAAGGGAGGGGAAAAATTAATAAATTATAATACCTGGCGGAGCAACTGGCGCTGCTCGCGGCTCGCGGGCAGACTTAAAACCGAAAAAAGGCACGGACAGAGATCACAGGACCGGGAAAAACATAAAAACGGAAGGGGGGACATCCAGAGGGAGAGAATTAACAATTAAAAAATGGGGGACTTGGACCTGCCATATCCTGGTTCGAGGACCGGCTAGGGCAAAGTCGAAAGAGGAGGCCCTCGCAGTCGGTCGGCCTAAATAATAGTTCATCACCAGAATTAAGTTGATATAATCGTACGTAATCCTGGTGGAAAATGAGATTATAGTTTTGCCAGTGGGCTAAAGACTCATTAATTTTCTAAATAACTTTTTGTCCAACTAGCCGTCAAAGAAGATAACGATAAATAATACTTCAAAGTGATACAACAGGTTTCATCAGCACGTGTTAAAACTGCATGTGGTGACATCTAAAGACAACGATTTGTGTGAGTAGTTTAATTGTACATAAATAGAGGGCAGTAAAAATAATTTTTTTGCTATTTTAAAACCCGCTGATGGATATATTTGGCAAATCTATAAATGGAATATAATCACTAAGAATTTTCCCGGCTCTGGCGGATGTTAACCATCCATTATTCCGGAAGGAAGTTTTTCTGGTATTTTTGGACAAAAAAAACCCTACTAAATTTATTCTCGTCATTCTTAAATAGCTGTCAAGTGTCAATATTGTTAAAATGAATTTAACAAACTGAAGAATTTACAAAAAGTAAAATAAATAGAATCTAACGTGATTAGAGCACGTATTATTTCATTGGTTTCTCTAACTCTATAGCTCTGAGCCATTTGAGTTTGATACATTAGATGAGAGTTAAGACACATATTTGAAATCTTATTATGAACTGGACTTGTAAAATTTTTAGTCGATCGAATTTATCAGAATGTGGGCTCAAGACGATTCATAAGGTGTTGATCTGGTAGAAATTGGATCCCGACGTATTCTTTCAAAGTGTTTTGAAAAGCGTGCTGTAAACATTGACGGATCGTTCCAATTCCTAGACCTATGTAAGGAATATTTCTCTAAATATGATTCAAAACGATAAGTTCGGCTTAAACTATCTTGTCAAAAATTTAACCGAAAGAATTTTTGTACAACTAGCCAACAAAAAGGATAGCGAAAAATAGTACTTCAAAGTGATACGACAAGTTTCATCAGCGCGTGTTAAAACTGCATGTGATGATAACTAAAAACAACGATTTGTATTAGTAAATTGATTGTACATAAATAGACGGTGGTAAAAAGATTTGTAAGATAATTCTAAGCCCGCCGAATGTAAATATTTGGTAAATATATAAATTGAATATAATCACTTTAAATTTCCTGGTACTGACGGATGTTGACCATCCGTTATTATTCTTGCAGGGGAAAACCTTCAAGGTTATCAAAAAAGTTTTTCTGATACTTATTGGACAAAAAATACCCATTATTAAATTTATCCTCGTAATTCTTAAATATCCATATTGTCAGAATGAATCTAATAAACTGATGAATTAACAAAAATATCAAATGAATCGGAAACAAGGTACTTAGAACAAGCATTGTCTCATTGGTTTCTCTAACACTATTTATCAGAATGTGGCTTTAAGGATGAATCTTGGGGTGATGCAGACATCTACGAGTCAGTCCAGATTTACACCTCTATCAGACTAGGCAAACGTGCTAATCCAGGGAAATAAATATTATACCTTTACCCTTATTAGTTGGCGTTCTCTTAATTTTTTTATTAGTTTAAGTTGCACAGCTAAACCATTTATCTCTCTAATATAACTGGATGGGCATATGTGGCTTAAATTTTCGAGCTTTCATCTGCATCACATTGTGTAAGAGAAAAAAAATGTCGGGTATCTCTTTCTCTCCTACACCCATACAAGGCAATTTGGCATTTTGACACCATTCATTAATTTGACTGAATATGAGGTACATCAATGTAATTAAATAAAAAATGCTGAAAATCAGGGTTTAGTAGATACTATGCTTCATACAAGCATACAGCCTAAATTATCATTTGAACGTAAGATTTCAACACAAAGTATGTCATTCATCAAATGTAATACAGTTTTTAGCTAACTTGTTTCATTATAGTTATCGAACTTTCATCATAATATGGTTTCTGAAAGATATGAACTTAAAAAAAAACCGGTATTATAATAATACTTTCTACAAGCCTATAACCTAATTGATTGTATAGTTGCCATACATTCAAACTAATGTAATTAAGTTTTAAGATACCTTATTCATTATATTTATCGAACTTTCAATATAATATGGTTTCTGAAACCAATATAAACGCTAATAACCAAGTTTAAATATAAGTGTAGTCGTGGCAGACTGTAAGCATTATTGATGATTACTACATATTTAAATATGTTAAAGATTTCATTCGTATTTGTACAGTATACATGTAACACTGATTTATATATCCTTTAATGTAAATATTTCTTCAGGAAAGTTTGGTTTAATACTTCACTATTTTCAATCACGCTTTTGTCCTTGAAAATGTGTATGTGTATGTCCATCCAGTTATATTATAGAGATCAATGAGCTAAACATATAAACGAGTAGTAAGACGCTGGGCTAAAAAAAAAATTTAAAAAAT
This sequence comes from Timema genevievae, assembly GCA_902155825.1. Lineage (NCBI taxonomy): Eukaryota > Metazoa > Arthropoda > Insecta > Phasmatodea > Timematidae > Timema > Timema genevievae. The sequence continues at coordinate 8,750 of CABFWO010009908.1, forward strand.
GTATGTGTAATTTGCATTTTATTCTTATTTAACATACAAACACGTAGGCTGACTTCTATATCCAAATAAAATCAAACACTTCTACTCAAAAAGTTTAATCACAACACATTGATCAATCATACATACATTGTAGATAGTAGGCTTAATTAGGATAACATTTTCTTATAACTCAACGATAACCATTATCCCTCAATTACTAGTTACAAAATCTTCAATTATAATCATTATAAAACAAAATGATTACAAAAAATAAAAGAACACAGTAGATAATTTTTTTAATACAAAGTATCTTATCTGACAGCCAGAAAATTTTATAAATCTACTTTCACAGGTACATCATGTTTTATTCAGCTACCACTTTTGATAGATATTAAGCAGTTATCCAAAGAGAGGGGAGGGCCCTCGTGGGGCTGAAGCCCAACAAAAATTAACATTTTTAAAAAAAAGATAAAAAATTATAAAATTATCTTGTAATAATATCTTGTCTTGTAATAAATTCCTAATTAAAAATAATACAGTAGTAATTAATTTAGTTTCTTTTTCTTAACCGGACTAAACATCATGAATAATGTAATGTAATATACTCAAATTCCTTCACACATGAAGATAAAAATATGTCAAAATTCAATTAAAGAAATATATTACAGTTGACTCATAGTTGCATTCACCAATAATTAAATACATCTCATGACTTTGAATAGAAAACTTATTCATGTAAAATTAGTATATTTTCTATTAAAAGTCATGAGAAGTGTATCAAATTAGTGAATGCAAGAATGGGTCTACTTCAATATTTTTTTAAATGAAATTTTGATGTGTTTTTCTCTCAGATTCGCCCGCCCCCCTCTACACGCTGTTTAATCTTGAATTAACTGTCGTTGTCGAACAATATTTGAAGAATGAGTTCACCCATCCCCGAAATAAAATTTTGGATACGTGCCTATTATCAAGATCTATAAAATAACAATAATAATAATATCGTAAAATGTCTTCAATGTTGAAGACAATAAAATATATTTGTAATTTCTAAAGAATATCATGTTTAAATCATACTTTTTTATCCAGAAGATGTAAAGTTAGTTTACGCTACCATCGTTACCTTGCCTTTTTACCAAGTTATATCGAGAATCTATCTTGATGTACTTCATGTGCTTATGTGGGAAGGGGTGGTTTTTAATGGAATAATGGAGGGGGTGTCGAAACATGCCTCCTAAATGCCTAAGCTAGAAGCTTATTTTAGTTTTATAAAATTTATAACAAAATCAACTCCAATTATGTTTTAAAAACCTTCAAATTTATTAAAGCGATATTTTATAATTAAAACAGATTGTTGAAGGAATTCTGCCCCCTGAACCAATAGAGACAGCCGGCTGCCCTCCCCCCTCCACCCCCAACGCTCAGGGAACGACTTTGATGGAACAATTATCAGCCCTCTTAATAATGTCTTGTTCATATTGAAGTCAATAGCTTAAAAAAAAAGTTTTGCTTTGTATACTAAAAAATTAAACAACTGGTATTTAAAACAATGATTTTAAAAACACAAATATATATATATATAAAGGCGTTTAGAAACCAGCAACGATCCGCGTAAGAGTATATTCTGCCCCCTTCTTTTGATATAGCGGTCACGGTGGATCCCCCGGAGGCGAATCTGGTAGTGAAGTGTCCAATCTCCTCCAGACCCTTCCCGTATTCCTGGGTTAGAACCAACAAACACACAAATAATTAGAATATCTAACTTAGGTAGATAATATCACTAGAACTAGACATCTTAAGAGCCCGTCTCACCCCCAGATAACCTCTAACTTAGGTAGGTAATACAGCTAGAACCAGACGTCTTAAGAGCCCGTCTCACCCCCCAGATAACACCTAACTTAGGTAGGTAA
>CABFWO010009909.1:0-10633 GCA_902155825.1 Timema genevievae
AGGACCAAGGAAACCCTTGGCACTTGAAATAATGCTGTGAGGACCAAGGAAACCCTTGGCACTTGAAATAATGCTGTGAGGACCAAAGAAACCCTTGGCACTTGAAATAACGCTGTGAGAATCAAGGAAACTCTTGGCACTTGAAATAATGCTATGAGGAGCAAGGAAACTCTTGGAACTTGAAATAATGCTGTGAGGACCAAGGAAACCCTTGGAACTTAAAATAACGCTGTGAGGACCAAGGAAACCCTTGGCACTTGAAATAACGCTGTGAGGACCAAGGAAACCCTTGGCACTTGAAATAACGCTGTGAGGAGCAAGGAAACTCTTGGAACTCGAAATAATGCTGTGAGGACCAAGGAAACCCTTGGCACTTGAAATAACGCTGTGAGGACCAAGGAAACCCTTGGAACTTGAAATAACGCTGTGAGGAGCAAGGAAAGCCTTGGCACTTGAAATAACGCTGTGAGGAGCAAGGAAACCCTTGGCACTTGAAATGGCTCAGTGAGGAGGAATACAATTTTTGCAGGGCTCATAATTAGTCCATAAAGTCCTTAAAGATGAGTATATGGAATATTTTTGAATAATTTATGAATATTTGTATAGTTTTCAGTTTAAATTTTAGGCAAGTTGTAGAAATTCAGGCCCAGTGTCGTTAGAAATGGTCAAGTTTCTATCTTTTGTCTCAGGTACGTCTTTAAACTGCCTCTACCCTTTTACCTTGTCAAGTTTTTTTAATATTTTTTTGCCCTGGAGTCTTTCCTCTTTGGTTGGCATTCTTCCATTTATTGTGGTATCTGTACCCTTCTTGACCACTTTTTGTGTTTTTTTTACATCCCAGGGCTGTAAGGTTATTGAAGGGCTAAGATTGTTCTGTGTTTATATATGCATAATATTTCAAAGTTGTCATGCCTTGAAGTTTTATGGCAATAAACCTGTTTGTGTTCCAATCTCAAAATACCTTATTGCCTTTAGAAGAAATACAAGTATCATCAGTACTTAGCGAAAACCAAGCTGAGATGGAAGAGAAAGAGAAAAATAAGAACCTTTAAGAGTAGAAATTGAAGAAAAGAAGGTTTTTGATAATATGAATAAAAATATTGTTATGAAAAGAAAGTAGTCTAGAAAAAAACGTAGCACTCTTTGAGCAAACAACATCATGAATTACATCTATGCAGAAAAGAAAAAGCTTTAAAGAACTGCAGATAGCTTAAGGGCTATTCTAAAGATACAAGGTTTTAAAACTCTAACAGAACAAGGCCAATAAAGAAACAAATATACAACCAAAGATTTTAGAAACAAAGCATCTTCTCTAATAACTTCGGTTTTTGAAAAGTCTGCCAAGAAAGGAAAGTAAAGTAGGAAAAGGACCAATTAACTGTTAACCAAATACAAATGTGATATGTAATATATAATGCACATAATAAAAAGAAATTATTAGAAAAGTAAAATTACTCTGTATATTTCTGTATTTTGACCATAAATAACTTGCTTTGTTGGCTGATGGTTTAAAGCTCTACTCTCGCAGTAGACTAGACTGCCAATGGCTGGGAAATCATGGTTCAATCCCAGTCGGGTGTACTTATGGTGTTTTTTTCCTAAATGGTTTTCCGCTCTCTTTCCATACAAATGCAGGTACACTTCCTCTTCAATTCAACCTTCCTCATGCCTATCTCATTAACATAATTAGTACATAAACATATAACCTGTTTGGGTAGTAAGACAGGGTGCTTAAAAAGACTATAAATAAAAATTAGCCTTACCTGATCTAAGGTAAAATTGATTTAATATGGTTAAAATAATTTATGAACTTAAAAGTTGAGTTGAACCTTAAAGATAAGCTAAAAATTTAACCAAAAGAGTTAATATGCATTGAAAGAGTTTAAAAAAATATTTGTTTGATCTTAATTGGCTTAGTCGCAGGGATTTTTTTTGCATAAACAAAATTGGTGTTGTTTTTGTTCCCTATTTTGGTCCCACAAAAGTACCCTAATGACCCTCAAATATACTTGAATATGTAGTATAAGCCCTCCCCTTGGTACTCAAAATGGCGCACTGAGAAGAAAGGAATTGGCACTCTAAAATGGTGAAGTGAAGTTGTGGTAGGAGAGGGGGACAGCCTTGAAGACATGACCAGTCTATAGATAGTATTGACAGGTCTATTTGCGGTCAGGACTGCAGCAGCACTGACAAACCGAGTAGGCCAGCTGGTTATACACTCCTCACAGACGTGTCCTACCCTTAAGTCTTGCTGGAGGGAAGGGCTGTTAGGCTGCACATGTCTGCCTCACTCCTCCCTGTGGGGAATCGGGGCAGCGTTGGTTTGTTTGGGGTGGTGTGTGCAAGATCATATCAACTTACAATATTTAAGGTTCAGCAAGGAACCAGTTATGACGGGAAATAGCAACTTCTCCATAAATTTCCCCATTAAGGTCAAATCAGACCATTCTATATGCTTCAGTTGATGCGCCTCGCCACTGATGTAATCTGTACATTCTGTTGTTTCATACAAAAAATATATCTACAAATATGTTTGAGAAAGAAAGTACTACAAAAATTATTCTAATATAAATGCTCAACATTAATATATCACAATTTGTTTTGGATCACCTATGTAATCTTAAAAAATATAACATTTTTCTATTCCGCAGGTAGAGAGAGTTTCCTCGGCTACATATCTGGTAAAGATCCACCTCCCATGGGACAAGCAGATTGCACTAAACTATCTTCTAATGGAGGACCTTCTCCATTAGCATGTACAATTTGTAGTAAAAGATTCAGACATAATCGTTATCTATATTGGCATATGAGAACTCACAAGGATCCTGGTGTATCTTGTGATATCTGTGGAGTTTATTTAAAGAGAGAAAAATCACTATGGATACATAGACAGTCACATTTCAATAAAAAACCTCACAAATGTCCAACATGTTTGAAAGGTTTTTGTAGTACTCAGAATTTAGAGCAACACAAGGAAGTTCATACACCAGAGGGAGTTAAAAAGGAGCACTTGTGTCACCTCTGTGGTAAACTCACTACAAGACATGGATTCCATAAACATTTGTCAAGACATTCCGAAACCACTAAACAGGTTTGTGATATATGTGGTAAAAAATGTACTTCTCAAAGTAGATTAAAAAAGCATTTAAACATACATAATAACAAAATGTTCATCTGTGCTCAATGTAATAGTAGTTTCAAAAGCAGATATTGTGTAGCTAGCCATATCAAACACATCCACCCAGAAACCATGGGTTTGTCTGATAAAACCATTTGTCCCAAATGTGGAAAAAAATACCAGCAAAGCTACATAGCAGCTCACTTATATTATCACAAAAAAGAACAAAATCATCACTGTGGTGTATGCAGTAAAAGTTTTATGAGACGTGCTCACTTAAATAGCCACATGCTTGTTCACACGGGAGAGAAAAAATATCAGTGTGATTTGTGTGGAAGTAAATTCAAGGCCTTATGGGGTCTAACCAAACACATGAGGTCCAGTATTCACAATATAGACTAACTCAATAAAAAGAAATCTTAAAATTATTATTAGCTAGCTACTCATAAAATTGAAGTGTGTTTTATGAGTTTTTATTGTCAAATATATGTACCGTATTTAAAATAAGATAAAATGCACATTGTAAATCATATTAATTGATTTATTTATAGGGACATTCTTTGTTTATATAGTAAAAAACATTTTTCATTGCTGTTCATATTTCTTAAATTATAATTTATGTATTTGTTTACAAATATAATCTACTGTATATTGCTTGTATCAACTTTATGTTATTGTCTACCATTTATCGGTAAAATATGTTTTGCTCTGCTATACATCAGTTTATAAAATGTTTATTAATCATTGATTGACCATTCAGCTACATACTTCTACAATTCACTCTTTCTTCCTCGCTTTCTTTTCTATTGTTATCAAGAAACTTTCCTTAGATATTAAATAATCCCAAAAGTGATAAATGGTTTTATGGAGGAATAAAACAACATTTGGGGACGTATGAACAGATAAATTTACAATAGCTCAGTTGTTGGAATGTCGGCTTGTTAACCTCAGGGTCCCCATGAAGAACAAATACACAGGGTCGCTATCTGATTTGAACTCACCATAGTTTAGTTAATTATTGACTGACTAGCAAAAATGATATTTTCTGGTGTTTTAAGATCTCTGAGAAAATCCTCTATTATCACAACATCTACCGTGAGTGAGTGAGAAAACAGATGGACAAATTGTGTTTGGAGATCGTGCCCAGATAGCTTCAAGTTTTGAAGTGTGGAAATCTGTCGTCCTTGTGCAGCGATGTTAGTGAGCTGTTCACGGTCAACATGCTACACTTCATCTCAGAGTGATTCGAAATTGACACACAAAATTAATGACTACTCGGTCGGCTGCAGATTCAAGAATAGCTGACGACCATCGACAGTGCGGACCGCAGAGAATGTCGCGACAGTAAGGGAAATGTTAAAGAAAGATCTAAACTTTCTGCCCAGGAAAACTCATTACGTTCAGAAATAATCTGCAAAGAATTGTGACAGGCACATGGAATAAGGAAAAATTATTCTTTAGTGGCACAGTGACTGGAAGGATCTGTTTAGTAATGTTATTTGGAGCTATGAGGCGGTTTTCCATGTCTATGGTTTTGTGAATCAATATAACTGCTGCTATTGGATAAAAAAACTATTTAGAAAATGCAAAATCTACCAAAGGTGATGGTGTGGTGCAACATGACCTCGAATTTTGTCAATGGTCCTGACCTCTTGTGAGACACCATGAACGGGGACTGGTATCTTAACATGCTGTGCCAAGATGTGCGGCCAGTGGTCTACCAATGGGACAATGCGCACAATGTTACTTTCCAGCAGGATGGCGCCCCATCCCATTTTATCCTTATTGTTTGTGACTGGCGGGATGAACACTTTTCAGGACATTGGTTGGAATGGCAGGGACCACACAAATGATCTGCCAGAAGTCTTGACCTAACACCCTGTGATTTCTTGCTGTGGGGTTGTGCCAAAGACCAAGTCTACCCAACAAAGTCACACACTCTGGTAGAATTAGAGGAACGTGTCAATGCTGTGTTGGGAAATGTTTCTCTTGAGTTATCCTTCACAAGACAATTGATTACATACCATGATGCTACCAACGCCTTGTTAACAATGCAGATGCATACGTGGGAATTTATTATGCCACAAAGATTCTCATGGACCTGCGAACCGAACACTTCTTACTTTGTGTAAATCTATCCATTGTTAATAAAATTATAGCTGTTCAAACTCAGATAATGACTCCCCGCCCACCTGTATATTGCAGTAATAGGTATTGGGTTTGTTCTCAATCAGTGACTAAACTTATGTTTTGTTCTATGTGTGTTTTTGAGTCATTTATGCTAAGCAATAATAGACTAGATGTGTGGAAAGGTACTAATTTTTTAGCTAATTTTATTTGTAGTTAATTTTTTATAATCAAATCACAACGACAAAAATCTTATCGATATTTGGAAGATAAAACATAATACTTTATGTTGTTGATTAGTATGAAAGACTTAGTTGGTATATATTTAGACTTTTTTTCCTGATATTATTTGTATAATCCTCCAGGCCATGACTCAACTGTCACAAACTATTTCTATAGTTTTGTTTGAACAGGGCATTAATGTCGATAACATTATAAAATGGCCTTTTTAAAAATACAATTATGTAAAATGTGATATAAGTGTTAATATATTCTTAAAACAACTTATTATATCAATAATTTTTTTTTGTGATTTGTTTTTTTATTACATATATTATTAATCATTGTAGGTGGCCTAGGCACTTCTCCATTGTTTGTACATCACCTAATTTACAACTATTTTAAGTACAAGATCTGATCAAACGAGGCACTGCAGAAAAGATTGATTTTCTCAACTCTTGTATAGAAAACAGGTCAACTTGATCAGAGTGGAAAAGATACATTATTAGAAATGAAAATATAAGATAAATTGGGCCCTCGATCATCCGTCACTCATGGGACTGGGTGTGGGATAGTAGGAGCAGCAAAAAAAAACAACCAAAACACACACACACAAAAGTAAACACATGAAATATTATGGTTTTCTAAAAAACATTAAAGTGTTTATCTTTTACGCAGTCTAATTTAACTAATGTAACACAAAACAAAATATTTTATCAGAAATCTTAGATTTATTGCTGGTGAAACAGCAGTAACTCACAGACAAGACCTGGAGTGGGAGGGTCAGATGTGGAAGGGTCNGGAAGGGTCTACTTTATGCATATTCTAGATCAGAGGTTTCCAACTGGTGGCCCACAAAGTTTCTAGAAAAGTAATCTATTATCGAAAATTTGATGTTTGAGCCAAGAAACGGAAAGTTTTTTCTTTCTAAGGAAATGTCCATGAAAGCTCCAACTGATGTTCATATTTTATTTCTTCTGTACATTTGCTCTATCGTATTGCTCTATCAAAGATAGTATATTTTAGTCGTAGAATTGTAGTATGTAATTAAACATGTTTAAATTACCACTTATTATTCTATTCACAATCAAATAATTACTGGTTCTCATTTTGCATAATTTGACCAAAATTAGCCGATTAAGATGCAGCCTGCCACTAGACTTGTCGATGGATTCAATTGTAGTCCTTGGGCACTTTTATGTCAGAAACCCCTGAACTAGATGCTAGATTTTTGAAATGCACCCTTTTATGAAAAAAATAAGATTGCATTGGTCATTAATCCAAAGTTATTATGTGTAGTGCAACTAAGAATTCACTGCAATAAATTAATGTTGTAGGCCTATCCCCTAGTAGCTAAAATAAATGCTAACAGTTTTCACTAGATGTGTGGTTTTTAACATTATTATGTAAAGTAATCTAAGTTAGGTTTTTATTTATTAGATTGTGTGTGCTTTAGTGGTAGCGGACTAGCTACCATATATTAATGTGACGGTCACAAAGATGACACATATTGAGTACATACATTCTGTTGGTGTTTATTTAACGTGTGAAAATCACTACAGAACTATTAAACTACACCTCTAAACTCAAATTAGTGACACACGAAGTCACAAGGAACCACATGCTGGTAACACTGGTGGCCATGTGAGAGTCACTCGGCCTTAATTGAACCCCGTTCTTATCTTGATTCTTAAGCTCACACACATCGGATGTGTCTTGTTATTCAGAATCATAGAGTGTGTCATCTCCCACAATGTCCATCTTGAAGGGGACTTTAATCATTTTACTTTCCTGTCCAATCAGCAGGTAGCTAAGGTCTCCAAGAAGGGATATAATTATATATTATTATTATTTGCAATCCTAAGGGAGACTTGTGTTGCGTGAAGGCAGTTGCGTGTTCAGATAGACATTTAACAACTCATCTTACCGACATTCTTTTCCATCATAGCATTCTGTGTAAAGTACACTTTACACAACACGCAATGTAATACGAAAGAGAATATAGAACATACTACATGTAGAGTTTTACTACAATAATCATCAACAAACCTTTATCAAAGTAATCTCTTAGGAATCAAACAAAAGGTAAGTACAGATGGTCAGTCAAGTGATATAAGGTGTCAGACTATTGAATTGTAACTGTGTAATCAAACATAACTAAACGTAAACTTGAGAACTACCCAACATAATAATTTAAAAATCGTGAAAATTACACAGTTTAGTGAGTGTCACAACAAGTCGGTCTCAACTATTCATAAATTAAAATTGGTTTTCGAAACTTAAGTCCTTGTGATTAATTACTGTACATAATTTATCTCAATAGCAAGTTTGAAATCAGGGAAAAGTTGAGACAGACACCCTAGCCGAACACCCTCCCCTCTCCCATTCTTCTAGCTCCTTTTCTGGAGACTGATGTTATCTTGATATATTTGATTAAATTTAGACAACAGTGTCAAAACAAAAGTCTTACATTTTTCCGTATTTCAAATTCTTGTTATGTGTATGTTGAACCTGTGTCGATTACAATTTTCTCATTCCATTTTGAAACAAGTTCTGCAACACAAATAAAAGTATCTAGCTATATCAGATTTTATACAAGAAAGACAATTAGGTTTTATAAATTTCCATATAAGTAACAAATGTTAGTTAAATTATTGTATTTTGTATTAAATGAAAAAACTTCCACTCGGCAATAACAGTGTTTAAAAAGGTAATAATTATGTAAAATCCTTTATTTATAATATTGTAATTGATATTCTTCTAATGCTTTGTATTGATGAAAATTAATATGGTAAAAGTTGAAACCAATAGTGTCCATTAAACAATTTACGACACAATTTACACATTATAGTATTTGATATAGGATTGATTATAATATAATCACACAATTAAGGGGGTCGTGGTAAAAACATAATCCTCACAGACGGGATATTTTCACTATTTTTCAAACGTCTATAAAATCTATAGATCTAGCTATAAAAACTAAATATAATACTTGTTGATATTATTATTATTTATTATTATTATCATCATCATCACCACCACGTCTTACTACCCTTTCAAGTTATACACACTTAAGCTAATGTGCAATGATAGGGTGATTGTGAGATGAACTGGAGGACCTACAGTTTGACGTGGGAGCCAAACCACGGTGAAGGCTTGACATTCCACACATTCACAAGTTGTAATTAATACATATCTTGCCAGAGGTGAAGCAAGGGTTTGGCGATCATATAAATCTGTTCCGGGACCGAGGATTGAACTCCGGACCACCAGATCAAAAGTCCGACACCTTATCCCTAGACCGCCAGTTCACCTTTCGTCGATATTAGCTATCCTCTAGGTCTTGACTGATTATAAAAACCATAGTTAATTCAAGAGGTAAACTACCAGAAATCCAATCTAACACTTTTTTTTTCATCAAAAAGGGTTATCATTTTTTGCCCCAAATCCCTCAATTATAAGTTTTTAGAGAGTGATAATTTCATTTTACCTAATGCAACAAAAATTTGTAACAATTTCCAAGCTCAAGTATGGTTTATTTTTGTATATCATTGTCATTTTTATGTGTGGTAAGGCCTAAATGAGTTAGGTCCAAAACATGAAATTTCACATTATTCTGAAGGCAACTTTTATTTTATTGGATGGAATATTATTAATACTAAAAGTCCCACACCAAAGACATTATCAACATTTTATTTACATAAAAATATTTGTTAATCTACTAGAATGATAGTAATTAATTGTTCAACAGGTGCCTTTTCAAAAGAAATACACAAGTTTCTTAATTCACTTACAGTATGTTAGAACTTTTGTGGTAATCTGCTGAGAAATTAAGAAAATAGTGGCAAAACTGCACTGCGCCTCGCCAATTATATAATCTGTGCATTCTATTGTTTCATACAACAATATTATACATACTTACTAATGTGTTCTAGACAGAAAATATTTACTCTAGGGCGTTAGGAAATTGAAAGTTCATTGTCACACTTACAAAAGTATGCCACCTATCCCTAACTTGAGCTAGTTCCATCCAGTCAACCTCATTTCACCTTATCGCATTCAGGTCAATTCTAATGTGATCCTCCCATCTGTGTATAGCTCTTCCCATTGGGTTAAACAGTCAATACCCGGAACACTATTTTAGATTCTCCCATTTGCACTCTTTGTCCTGTCCATCATGAACTACGAGACTTGACTATCCTAATAATTTCTTGTTATGAGTACAGAGTATGTAACTCATCAATATGTAACCTCAACTTTCCAGTATCATCATCCCTTTTTGGGCCAAATATCTTCCTAAGCATCTTGTTTTTTGAACACCTTAAATTTGTTTTCATCATATAAGGTAAGAGACTATGTTTCAAACCCATAGAGAACAACCGGTAAAATTATTGTTTTGTATTTTCTTAGTTTTACATTCATTGAAAGCAGGTGAGATGTTAACAACTTACTGACCGAGTAATAGCATGCATTTTCCGACTGTATTCTTTTCCTGATTTCCAATCTAATATAATTATTAGTAGCTAGTTAAAATTGTTCCCAAATATTTAACCATGTCAAATGATATTAGTAAAAAACGTGATATATAAACACACACACACATATATTCAATTCCACTTTAACATTTTAGTGTATTTTTTCCATAGTGTATTTGGTAAGTTTAGAATTAAAGTCTGTAATATATATATATATATATATAGCCTTAGTTTTCACAAAACAATAAATTGTTAAGCATGGCGTTATTAAATACTAGCTAAATAACCCGTTCATCACACGGGATTGTTTTATAATACGTTTCATCTTTCCAGCTCAAGCAGTTGTTCAGGCTGTACATATCATTGCTCTAATGGGGTAGGGACGAGGAAGGAAACATTTTAGAGATAATCTACCAGCATTTGCTTGGAAGGAGAGTGGGGAAGCCCTTTAGGAAAAACACCCTGAATAGACCCATCCGGGATTCGAATCCCTATCCCCTCATCATTAACATGCCAGTCTAATATTAGTTTGACATATTGCATTTTTTAGTCATATATTCTATTTTTGGTTCAAACCGTGTTGTCTTCAACAGCACAAAATATGCCCTTAAGGGGGCTACATAGGGGAGCCAATACAGTGTCACTCAAGTGTTCAGCTCTATCACGATTTTGATAAAACTATTAGTAGTAT
>CABFWO010009910.1:0-10633 GCA_902155825.1 Timema genevievae
AGCCCGTCTCACCCCCCAGATAACACCTAACTTAGGTAGGTAATACAGCTAGAACCAGACGTCTTAAGAGCCCGTCTCACCCGTCATATAACACATAACTTAGGTGATTAATACATATCGAACCAGACATCGCTTTGTGATGTGGTTTTTCTCTCTCTTTTAATTAACAAAACAGCGAAATTGAGACTTCGTTTTAAAATGAAAAAAACAAAACTATAATTCCAATCAGGTGGTCAACTGAAGAATGCAAGAAACTGCACTTGGTTAAGTTTCCTGGTGCTAGCGTAGTATTTTATCTAATATCCCTGTATTCGTCATTTAGGTGGTCCCTCAGGTAAAGGTTAATTTGGGGTGTGATGTGGGATTGAATTTACTATTAAATAAGGATTATCCATCTGGGTACTTACCTTAATTCATATACGTTAGTCGAACGATTGTTGTTAACATCCCACCAAACTTTGAATATATACAGTGTGACCTCATATTAATTATTTTTCAACCTCCTCCCAACTGTAATTTTCTAGCTGTCCTTAGTTAAAATAACTATTTGGTGGCATTTTTTGATCTAAATAGGTATAATAAAGTAAAATTTGGTTTATATTGATTAAAGTTGGCATGTCTTTGTTCAGAGGGTGTTGAGGGGGTGGCTATAAAATATACATTGAGTTCTATATACTACTGGTCGGATATGGTCACAACAACAAATGGACAAACATTATCGTCGATCTCGCTATCATGCCGTTAGCGTGTTAATGAAACGATTATTGTTTAGAAATTACTAGAAATATGTTATTCTGACCACCAAGTCATAGGTATTATACGTATTCATGATATTTAAACACTTTAGTAGCCCATTTTTATCATTAAATATAATACAGCTTTATAAATATTATAAATTCGCATAGACTAGTAAATGTCTCATCGACTTAAATATGTAAACGAGAGAAAGAAATACCCGAAAGTTTCTTTCTTTCTCACGCACTGGTGCAGACGACAGTGATCTATCTCTCTGTACTATACAAAAGACCAAAGCGTGATGCCAAAGTTTGTCGTCTGCTTGATTCTGAGGAGACAGAACGAAAGGCTTCTTTCAATGTTCTTGTACAAAAACATGTCATTGGTGCATACAACTGTTATTGTTTGAGAATAGTGAAGTATTATATCAAATTTGCGTGAAGAAACATTTACATTAAAATATATACAACTCAGTGTCACAGGTAATAGTTTACAAATACGAGTAAAATCTTTGATATATTAAAATATGTAGCTATGACCCATGCTGTGTACATTCTGCCAAGGCTAAAATACATTTAAGTTGGCTATTAGCTTGATAACTAAACCATATTATAATAAAAGCTCGATAGTTATAATTAAATAAAGTATTAGACAACTTAATTATAGGCCTAAATTTTTTGAATGACACACTTTGTGAAGTAGTTTTACGTTCAAACGATCATTTAGGTTTTAGGCTTTTAGCAAGTATCTCTCTGCTCTGAATTTGGTAGGAAACATGTTTTGTAAGGCCCTATTTCTCATCGGGATTCTACAGCATTGTAGTATTTTAGTAGGATAAACGATATTCTATAATAGTAGTATGAAGTCCCTTCTTGAAGGTCCTACGAAAGGATTACCACACGGATATATTCTGGTACGAAATAAGACTTTCCAAAAACGGTTCTCCCAATGGTCTCTTCCTATTGGGTTTACCAGTCAATACCATGAACGTGGTTCCAGATTCTCCCATCGGCGCTGCCTGTCCTGCCAACCTTATTCTACGAGACTTGACTATCATAACAAGGTTTTGTGATGTGTACAGGGTACGAGACTTATGATTATTGTAACCTCCTCCATTCTTCAGTAGGCTCGTCCCTTAATGGACCAAATATCTTCGCAAACACTTTTGTTTTCGAACGCCATACATTTATTTTCGTCACGTAAGATAAGAGAAAACGTTTCACACCCCGAGATAAGGTAAAATTATTGTTTTAGTATATTCTGAGTTTTACATTCATTTACAGCAGGCGAGATGTTAACAACTAACTGACTAAGTAATAACAAGCATATTTTCCCCGACTGTATTCGTTTACTAATTTCAAAACTAATATCGATATTGCTAGTTAAAATTGTTTCTAAATATTTAAACTTATCAACCCTGTCAAAATGTTATGTTGTTCACAGTGTTCTCTAAATTATCATTCCCATTCTATGTTCTTTGTGTGATCATATACTCAGTATTTTCGGCGTTCACTTCTAAACATATTTACTTACAAGCCTATAGTTAAATTTCTGTATTTCTTGCAACAGTTAGTAATTTTATAGGTATTGACGATATTTATCAAAAGTGACGTCTGTAGATCACGTGACTTGATGTTTCGGGGTACAAAGGACAGATCAACGACACTACTAAGAACAGCTTTTCCTAAACTGTGGTACGTATACTTCCTAGGGAGTACATATAGAATTACAGGGGTTAAGATATGTAGCACAAGAGTTTTATTAGTTATAAAACAATTAAAAAAATAATAGTTAGTTTGATGTACAAAATAAAATACATTTTTGCTTATCACTAAGTAGGCCTTAGTAAAGCTATAAAGTTGGATGAAGTAGAGCTGAGGAATGTTTGGAACGTAAAATATCTTGTAAGCGTGATTGAGAAGAAAGGTGGAAGTAAAGAGGATCTAGTAAAAAGAGGACAGCAGAGTTAGTTGTTCTAGAGGTGTGTAGGAGAGATAAAGAGAGCATGTTAGCTGTCACCAGGAGAAACAAGGACAGTGAATGTAGGAGAGATAAGGAGAGCATGTTAGCTGTCACCAGGAGAAACAAGAGTATATGAGATAGTAGAGAAATGGGAGGAGTAGATAAAAGAAAGTGTATAAGTGAGAGGAGAAGAATGGAATCAAAGGAGGAAGAATAGTGGAAAGATAGAGGAAGAAGGAGGTATTTTACTAAAATGACCCGGCCACAGGCTGGAATCAATTGATGATGACTAAGGATTTATCAAAACTTTGAACCACCGTTTATTACTTTACAAGACATCAGATTTTTTAAATCGAAAGTTGAAAATTAGAGAGCCCGAAGGGGGTACATGGATGTCGAAAGCTAAAGACTGTCTTAAAGAATCATTGTTGCCATATTTGCTTCACTAACAATACGAGTTTTATAACATACTAATGAATATTAATTTGATTTTTAGGTCTGCAAATCATCTACTATTATTGATGTATAATTTGGTAATTTTGGGAAGGGATGGGTTGAACCTCCTCATTGGATACCAACAGGGGACGCTAGTTCTAATCTTGTGTCGATATATAACCCAGTCCTCGGAGATATAACCAACTCGTCCAAAGTCAGCTTAGTTCTGCGCATGCGTGAGCAAAGAGAAGGGTTTTTCAAATGTAGGTCAGCCATAGTAAATTATACCACTAGCAGGGAGGTCGATAAATCGTGGATGGTTTGTACAAATCTATCTTTGTTTGAGGTATCATCCGTCCTTTCTGTGTTGAGTGTTGCTGGGACTCAAGGCGCAGATAAACAGATCTGTGGGACACTAACTGACAGCTAGCAGACATTTGTTTCAAGTCAATAACGTGGAAATAATAGTTATTTTCTTAGTAATAAGGTACTATATTATCAATCAAAAGTGTTAATAAACGACTTTAATAATACTTCTATAAGAACTATAGTATGATTTGGGTTTTTCGTATATTATTGAAAGAACAAAACATATTAATACAACTTTTAGGTTTTTTGTTTCGTGGTTGTGGCAACAATATAAATAATATTACATGAAATAATACATTAAAATGTATTATATTCACACTTATATGTTGTTACAACTGGACAACAAAATAAATAACTTAGAGAAAGAGCCAGTTAGTTTAATAACTAAACGATTTTATTTTGTAAACAGTTGCTTAAAAACACAAGCGAAGACTGTTTCTCTGACGTCATGAACGCCCTTCGTTTCGTCTGATTCGCCATCTTAATTTGTGAAAAGAACGCGGCCTTATTAAAAACTAAGCGTTTGTAAAGAATTTTTAAGCGAACCACAGATGCAGCATACGAAAAAAAAACTGGTAAAATAATAAAATAATGATAACAAATTGTTTGTTGTGAAAGTTTTGACTGTATAAAGTGACAACAACTTAACATATGGTTTGACGTATGGATACATGAGAAGATATGGTGGTTTTACTCGCCGTCATTATCAATGTTAATAGGATATAAGGTAGCGCCACTTGGAGGTATTTGATTGTGTCATTGCTTACGTCACTCAGTACAGAGCAGTTATATTTTAATACGAAGACAGCCACACATGTATATTAGATAAGGGCTTGTATTAATACTGCTGGATAAATATTAATCTGGCAGATAAATATCTCTATCTGGTCGATAAGTTAAAAGTGCGTCCTATGACCGCCAAAGAGCATTTATATGCCAGATAAAATGTATTTATCCATCACATTTTTATCAGGAGGTTTTAAGTACCTGATAACTTTTATCTGAAGGTTAAAATGGTTGTTGCCATAGTGACGCGTTGTTTTCAATGAGGTTTCGCATATCAGAATCTATTTTTAGGTTAAAATCTTGGTCCACGTGTTTAGTAGGCACAGGCCCAGGCTCTAACTAAATATGAAGTTAGAACATTTAATTCACACTTTGATATAAACTGACAAGCTATTTATAGAGTTGTATTTATATAAGAACAAATTATTTAAATGCAAGTAAAATAAACGAAATTTTGTAAAATTCGTACCCAACTATTGCCCACATTTTGGCAAACACCAAAATTAGTACTTGCAAGACATCTTAGCTTCTGCGCCCACGTGACGCCATCTGTTTACTTGCACTCGTTTGGCCGCCATTATTTAACAAATTTTAGAGCGTTGTAGCTACTAGACAGGTTGTACGCGTGCGCGCACCAGTAAAAACAGTACCAACCTTTCGTTTTATGCATAAAAATATATTAATCCTACAGATAAAAATCCGGCAGATAAATTCACTTCATAATACGCGTAAAATATTAAAGTGGCTGATAACCTATATCTGGTAGCTAACTTTAACCTCCCGATAGCAATATTTATGTGGTAGTCATAAGACCGGCCCTTTTAGTAGAGTAATGAGGTTAGTTGGACATTGGTGTGGATTTTAAAGTTTTATTTATTATTTAAAGTTCCAAATTGTGGCCTGATTTTTTAACAATTTTGTTTCTTCCATGTAGCTTTATAACACACTGTCTTGTATGCTGAGTGACGTCACAAGCTCAGCCAATCAGACGTCTTCCTAAGTCTGGAGCTACCTTTTATTCTTTTTATATTGCTGTCTTGTATACTGAGTGACGTCACAATCTCAGCCAATCAGATGTCTTTCTCCGTCTGGCGTTACCTTCTATTCTCTTTACATTGGTCACAACTCAATTCGTGGCTAGACTGTACCTAGGTATAGCGGGACTGTCCCAGGTAGCGGACCACCAGGGGACTCGATAACAGATTAATTATTCACGCATGCGCGCATCTCGTCAGGGGGTAAAATTAACCCCGCATCCCGTGTTTGTCTAAATTTATCCGCTAACCCACGAATTAAATAAACACTCGGGATAATTTATCGTTTAATATTTTGTAACGAGGAACATTAAAAAATAACCCAGTAATTTTCTCTTTAAAAAAAACAACATTATTTTGATAAACATATGAAACTATCTTTCAATATAAATTTCAAACAAATTGGTTTAATATTTGAGAATGCAAACGCCTGTTCAGTTAATGGTACAGAACGAGCGAAGCTAGGAATATCAAAACGGTTATTAGGTTATGGCTACAGCCGTATCAAGTATTATATTCGTAATTTTTTTTAATCCATTAAAGAAAATAGTCAAATTGAAAACAAAAAACAGTAATACATTTTATTTCATTTATATATTTGAGCTATCAAATCGCCACCAGAGCTTTGTTGCTAGGTAATCACGCACGATATAATCAACAAGGTTCGTCTATTAGGAGGTCACGCCACGCTTTCTGAAACGACATTATATCAGCACACGAGAATTTCTATGAGCGAGAGTGAAAGGGCATACCAATTTGGTCGAAAAAGTTATTTTCACATACCTTACAGGATTCTTTTACTCGTCTACAATCGACAAGGGACCGACAAGCTTTACTTCCCCTCCGAAGGAAGTTGTGCTACGGATTTTTATCGCTCAAGAAAAATCCGTCGACCCTCAGCTGGGTTTGAACCCATGAATATCGGGTCCTGAGACGAACAATTTAGCCCAAGACCACTAAAGCCAACGTATAGTAAGGAAACAACAAATTGTTGATAATAAAACGTGAAGAAAAGTAAACTTAGATGTTTCTACTGGAGCAAGATTCTATTTCTAAAAGTTTTGATATCAAACTTTAAAAATACTGCCCCTAACTCGCGTACACTCCCATTGTAAGTTATTCAAGCTAAGATGCTACCCGCTTCTCAGAACTGCTTACAATTCACAAAGAAAGTAACATCCTTAAGAACATTATCAACAGTTACCATTCGAAATTACATACAACCGAAGAATTATTTTTTTCTTCCAAAATCACGTATCTTCTATTCAAGATATCACAAACGGTTTCTCCGTTCTGTGTCTTTATACGTAATCTAGAAAACGTGATAATTAAAAGTTGCCCGAACAATGGCTGTCTACCAACTGTTTTTCCCTGGTTAAGAACAGTTATCTGTCTTTCTATCCATTAAAAAAAAAGTTGTGTAAACTCGCGCGCGATATAATTAAAACAAGACCGCGTGTGTATGGGAAGATATATTTGATTATTTGAGTTGGTTGGCCTGTAAGACTGGGGAACTAGTACAGGCATTTGAAAAACTTTAGCTACACTCACTTTTCAATAAATTCATATATAACGTTATTAATTAATGTAATCTTAATGTACGTATCTTCTACACAGCTATGTTAACATTGTATGTGGAGATAATGTGAACTAAGAGTGAAAGATAGAACACGTCAATTCACCATCTCACCTACTGTAGCGCCACATATCTATGTTAACATTGTATGTGGAGATAATGTGAACTAAGAGTGAAAGAAAGAACACGTCAATTCACCATCTCACCTACTGTAGCGCCACACAGCTATCATGGGAAAACTGGAAGAAAGTATCATTTTCAAGAAAATACACCATCATTTTACCGAGGAGAGGTTGATAAAGAAACATCCTTGGCTTGCCGGGATCCAGTCTGTGCATCCGTTTTTTTTCTTCTATCTCTTGTTTGATATTATATGTCGAGATTTGACATCGTGTGGAGGTTGTGCTACATCTTTCATCTGTCAGAGGGATGGTTGAAGGGCTGAACAAAAACTGGCGCGAAACTAAAAGCTGTAATATTTCCAGTGACAATATTTATCTGGATCGAACCCGGAAGCTCCGACATAATCTTGCGGTGGAGCGTACTCGGAATGTCGACGTGTGTGACGTGTGAGTCGAGCCTATTATACATCGCACGTTCACACACACACAAACAATAGTCCCTCCCCTAGCCCCCCTCCACCCATCAGACCCCTCGTCAGGAAACTGTGATAACGGCCGCATCGCTTGCTATTCTGGGAGAGTCAATGATATCATGTGTGTAGTTAACTCTCTCCAGCTCCGTGCAGTGTTGCCGCCTCTCTTATTCTGATAGTGCGGTGCTGCCGTCTCCCTTATTCTGATAGTGCATTGTTGCCGTCTCTCTTATTCTGATAGTGCTGTGTTGCCGTCTCTGATAGCTTCGTGCAGTGTTGCCGTCTCTCTTTAACTGATAGTGCGGTGATGCCGTCTCTAATGACTCTTTGCTATGTTGCCGGCTCTGAGCTTCGTGCAGTGTTGCCGGCTCTGATAGCTCCTTGCAGTGTTGCCGCCTCTCTTATTCTGATACTGCTGTGTTGCCGTCTCTGATGACTCTCTGCAGTTTTGCCGGCTCTGATAGCTGTGCGCAGTGTTGCCGTCTTTCTTATTCTGATAATGCACTATTGCCATATTTCTCAATATCTTTAATAGCATTGTTGCCATATCTATGCCTACGTATATCTCTGTGAACTGTTGCTATAAGATAGTTTTGTGCTATGAGATTTGACCTGTCAGCCATCTTTTGTGATAATTATTTTTATATTCACTCCTATCTCATTGTCTTATCTTAAGCACACAATAAATGATGCCCCACGTCATCATTTTCATGCGCCTCACGCCATCTTTTGGAAGGAATATTTGTTTTATTTTGTCCAAATAATGTCTATCGTAAAAAAACAACAAAAAACACGCTTACTCGCTTTTTCTCCTATTTCACCCTATCGTGCTTTGCTTCTCATGTCTTAAATAATTCTAGTTTTACTTCTTCAGATACGTTTTAAAATATGCTATTTGCGTATTTCATGGCACGAATAATAATTTTTACATGATTATAGTTTTCTTAAAAACACAAAATGTGAAAAAAAAACCACAATATTTTTAGTAATAAAAACTTAATGAGTATTTTAAATTAAATATCTCTGTTTAGTTGATAACTTTATAATAAGAAACAAATAAATTATAACTTTTAAAATGTGAATAGTGGCAACACTGTGAAGGCCAAGTCCTGCGTCACGGCAAGGGTTTGAGGTCAGGGGGAGGAATCAATAAGCGCTCCCTCCCCTCCCCACCCGGACCTATCCCTTCCTCCGTTACCGTGACCGTTTGCAAATGTGGAATTCGAACGATGGTCGGTGAGCGTCAAAACTTTGTTGTCGGCGACTGATGGAGGTCAGTGTCTCTTATATGCCAACAGCCAGAAAATTGAAAAACGAATGTTAAAAAAAACTAGATAGATACCTCTGATTTTGTTTCTGGGTTTTATGATCGGGTATTGGTTTGTTTTCTTNAAAAACTAGATAGATACCTCTGATTTTGTTTCTGGGTTTTATGATCGGGTATTGGTTTGTTTTCTTCGCCAACATTTGTGTTTACTTGAAGGTTATGATGACACTGAGGCTGCGACAAGATTATTGGATTAATTGTGGTTAAAATTAATTTTGAATTATTTCTAATATTTCGATTTTTATTGGGGAACCATTTACACTCAGTAGAATAGCACATTTTTGCTATAATGATAAAAATATACATTGTTGGGAGATCTTCCCTAAAATTTTATTTGTTATAAAAACAACTTTAATGGATGTATGGTTGTTTATTGAGATTTTAATGGTAAACAATTAAAAACAACTCATTAAATATTATAGTATTTTTGGTATAAGAATAAAAATAATAAATAATTCCCAACAATGTTAATTTTAAAACCAAAGTTTGTTAAACTAAAGAGCACAAATGCTTCCTCCCCCTCCCTACCAAAATTAAATTAATGGAACAAAAAGTAGCTCAAAACTATCGGAAGTTTTATATTGTTGGTGAAAACACATGGTTTGTGGACCTTTACAATGAGTTTGCTAGGAACTCAGTTATGAAAGGTCTTTTTCCCATACCAGAAACTATGTTTTGGTAGGAATAAAAGACGTTCGCGAACGGATCTCCTACAAAAATTAATCTATAATGTATACATAACATTTTCACTTGCATATAAAAATGTTATAATTTATTAGTAAAATTTAAATATATCAAAGTTATTTATAAACCCTAAACGGTGCTATGTTCCCGATGTATATTTTAAGAACAAAAGTTTATGAATCATAATATTACCAAATGGTTACTTAATAAAACAAGTAAATGTTAAACATAATTCAAACTGAATCAAAATAATCTGTACCTACTAAATTTTTTAATACACGAACCTTGGTGCTGTCATTTTAATCCAATCTCAAAGATGATCTCTTTGAATAATGGCGTGTTCTTTTCATAGATAAAGAAAGAGGTATCATTAATTTTGGATTCCGCTCGTAAGGCCCTCAAATACCTAAAATATAAAGGGGTAGATATCGTACCTTTCGACTACGCGAGACCAAAATCGTAATTCTACCTTTGGTAACAAATTAATTATTTTTGCCCCTCATCAGGTGTTTACTATATAATTGCCTAACCTTTTAGCTACAGCGCAGCTAACACGAGAAATCTATCGCTTCTTAAGCATAATATGGTTTTCTTTTAATTATAAATTTACAATTTACCTCAGATTCTCAATTTGCAATAACTGTTTTGGATTCAATTTCTTAATAATTTTGTAATTGTCTCACAACCTAACATTGTTTCATTGTAACTCCGCACACTACTTTGTACTTTATTTAAAATTTTCACCGACTTTTAGTAACTTAAATATACACGTCAAGGATAAACAAACAAACAAACCTTACGACCATTATGACTGTCTCAATGTTCCACGCATTATAGACGAGCCTTGGCTATGTCATGTCGGCCATTTTGGTTGTTGATACCCATGGGCTCCTGTCTCCTTGCAGACGAGTGCGGCGACGGGGGAAATAACAGCAGCGATGACGAGGACGTAATCACCGAGTACCCGACCACCGCCGCCGCCATGTTGGGTCACAAGCACGAGGGACCTCCAGGTGTGCCCACGATCAGCGTGACGCCGCACTCGCCAGGGTCCAAGCATCACTATCCTATACTAGGTGAGTTCAAGAGCCACTTCCCCCTTCCTTCTCTTCACCTTTTACCCTTCCCCC
>CABFWO010009911.1:0-10622 GCA_902155825.1 Timema genevievae
GGCACTCGGAGAGATAATAATAGAAACATGTGTGGCAATACGGAAGGCAATACAAAGTTATATTCAGGTAAGCATACTTTTATTATTTGATAAGACAAAGGTGTGACTGAGTAAATATTCAACACATAGGAACCATAGCTTATTACAAAAAGAAATAAACTGTGTACACAAAATTTAAGAATTTTACAAAATAAAAATAAAACTTTGTAGAAATACAAAATAAAATTTACAAGTTGAGTGGTAGGTATGTACGTTAGTAGGTTTAAAATGTTATTGAAAGTTAATGTATTCGTTTTAATCGTACGAAAATCCCTCCAATAGAGTCCTTGCCGTTTTGGGTTCAGAATAATGAGAGTACGAATTTGAACTTCAACAAGAAGATGGTGATGGAGTAGATGAAGGCCCTGATGAGTGAACCAGATAGGTGACTCAGGTTAAAAGGTCCATTTGGCCGGTAAGCAAGTTTCATGTATTATTTTATCAGCAAACATTTGCTGTTGAGAGGTTAATTTTCTCAATTTCAGAGCGTAACCCTTTGCCAGAACTGAAAGAACTCATCGTCTTCTGCTTCCAAGTACCGCGTGGCCTTTGCAATGAGATCATGTGATGAAGGGACCGACTTTCTCTTCATGCTAGGTTATTCAAACGAATTAGTTGTGTTTGTAGCTCCTGAAGAAATCGATGGAAAAGATGGGGCAACCTATAACAAAACAGTAATTATTTGTTAAACTTCTAATTTACTAAGAAAATTTCAAATTGTTATTTTAGTAGCTTATTCTAAAAATTAAAACATCCAATAAAACTTATTTAAAAAAGCTTATAGCACGTCTAAATAAACTTAATTAATGATTTAAATTAAAAGATCGCACCCAAGAACGATTTCACTCACACCTCTAGAATTTAAGTTTTAACTATTTATATTTTAACATCATTGTCATTTAGACGTTGGATGTTGAAATTTTAATTAACTTTTTAACTATTTAATTGATTAAAAAATTCAAATTATTATTTCAGTAGCTTATTTATTATAGCAATTCTAAATGAATTTGAATAATTATTTTTTGTTTGTTGTTAGGTCCGATAGCCTTTTCACTTAAATCATTATTCAAATTTATTTAGAATTGCTATAATAATTGACGGTGTTTATTAGAACATATTAACGTTTTTCATGGAAGTTATAAAAGTTATTTTTATTCAATAGAATTTTTGAAACCGTTAGTCGATGACTTTATTACCTAATAGTGTTATATTCTTCTTTTTGAATTTACATTTTCTTAAAATTTATTAGTTTATAATATTCTTAGAAACCCCCTTTTTTTGTTCCTTCACTTCCTGTTGAACAATTATTCTGGGATTTTGATCCTATGAATGGGATTAACTTTGTTGTTTTGTACCAATAAATTTTTAAATTGTAAGTAGTTTTATTCGACTTTTTCAATTTTTTTAATCTAATCAAAAAAGGTGCGTACGTAATTAAATTATTCTTTGTAGTACTGTGTGTAACGTAATTATTTTTTTACTTTCCTGTTAATATTTTCCTTTGAAATAACCACACCTTGGATTAACCGGCCAAAACTGACGGTTAACAGAAACTGACAGCTAAAAGAGTGATGGTTAATCGAAGTTCTACTGTAATTTGATATTTTCTTAGTCAAATAATTTAAAAATTAATACAAATTGCAACATCCAATTTGAAATGACGATTTTAAAATATAAAAAAAAAATATTTGTTACCTAAATATTTATTTTAATTTCTGATTTCTTCTTCCTCAAAGTGAATAAGAGTGGACACTAGTCGCTCATGATTTCAAAGAAAAATGGTAATTTCCGCACTGCCTTGGTGCAGTTGACGGGTAACACATTCAGATAAAAAAAACATTGAATTCTGGCTCTCGTTTCTTCAACTATAAAGGATCATTCAGCGTTGTTTTTATGGCAATAGTTGATGCAAACTACGAAGTTTTGTTGGCATATGTTGGATCAAATGGAAGAATTTCTGAAGGAGGCATTATTAAAAACATGAATTTCTACTAAAGTCTCAAAAAAGGTTTATGAAAAGGCCTCTACATAGACTTCGTATTCCAGAAGAAATCTATGCTGAAAAATCTGATAGTTTGGACACAGAGTCTTTAACCGTAACTGTAAAGAAGTTGGTCAACTTTACCTTTATAAGGAGTAAATACTAGGTTAGGTTACACATAGTAGAGTGGCGTTAGCACTTCTATAGTTTTCATGACAGCTAGCAGAAACTAGCAGATGCTGTCAGTAATTCCAACATTGTCTGAAAGTAAATTTGACAAAATTTTTGGAAATAATTATTATTTGCTAAGTATTACTATTATTATCACTAAAAATATTATCAATCACTTTTAACCATACTTCCCCAAGGATTACAGTATAATTTTATTTTCCGTAATCAAATTTAAGAAAAAAAAGTCTAGTAAATTGATTTAAGTTTTTTTTTAACTCTTGTGGCAATTACAGGTTAAATAGAGCGTGTAATTTTACATTTGATGATATTATATTCAGTTATTAATATTTGTATAACTTGCCTTATGTATCTTTAACATAAAAAAAGTTTTTGATTATAAAGAAAAAAGATAGAAAATGTTTGTGATAATAAAGAAAAAAGTTTGTGATAATAAAGCAAAAAAGATAAAAAATGTTTTTGAAATAATATAAAGTTTAAATTTTGTAAACACAAGTATTAATATAATTCGCCGTCCAACCTGCAACAAGTTCCTCTACGTCACCAACTGTCATCATAGCTTCTATACAGTGGCCATAATTGTTTTCAGCATATAAGGCCATTTTTAACGTTCTCTCGATTTTAATAATTAATTTGAATTAAAGAGCAAAAGAAAACTACAAAACTAAATAACCAACCAAACGGTTATTTTCATAACCAAAATCTAACAATTTTAAAAAGATATCATAACAGTTAATTATCGTATGAAATACAGTTAATAAAACCTCATGAGTGAGTCAACTAGTTGAAGCTAAATAAATATTTAATACTTGTAATAATTTGTAGTTGAGTGCTTACAGGCATGTACCATTAAAAATTTTATTACAGCTTTGAATAATACAGTGTCTTTTTTAATATTAACTCGGCTACTTAGTAATCTGTGTGTTCTTTTTTAAATATAATTTCGCTGTGTGAGCGTGTTATCCTTGAAAAATAAACGTGTTTTTAGTGATCTTTAAATAATTATTTATCTAATATAATATTAAATCGTGTGATAAAAAAAGCGAGTGATTCTCAGTGATCGATCTATATTATTCGAAAATTTAAGTGTATCAAGACTAATTAATAAATCTTTTAACCCCAAGATTGTGCTGTGTTTACTAGGCTAAACCTCGAGATCTATGATTTTTTTAGTATTCCATAAAATATTCCTGCCATAACGACACTTTGTGTCCCGCACAATGACATTGATAAGTTTGTTTGTTTATTAATCGTATTTTGCAAATTCATTTATATAATGATAATTTATCAAGATTTTCGTATAACAAAATTCTCGAGTTTTCTTTAGTTCTTAAATCGTTTGATCTTTTGTATTTATTTCATCTTCAATTGGGATTATTATATTATAATAATACGTATTCGTCCGAACTAATCTTTTCTATCTCGATAACGGAATACAGTTATCATTAATTAATTGGTGACCTGGTGGTCTAGGGGTAAGGTGTCAGATTTCTGTGCTGATGGTCCGGGGCTCAATCCTCGGTCCCGGCACAGATTTATCTGATTGCTAAACCCTTCCTTCACCTCTGTCAAGATGTGTATTAATCACAATATGTGAATGTGAGGAATACTAGGCTTCCGCCGTGGCTCAGATTTCACGTTAATCTGTAGGTTTTCCATTTCATTTCACAATCACCCTACCATTGCACATTATCGTAAGTGATTATAACCCGAACGGTTAGTAAGACGCGGTAATAATAATAATAATAATGTAATTAATTGATTTTAATTATTGTCACTTATATATAATTTTATACCTTTTTGTTTACCTTTGAATAAACTTGTTTTTTAAACTTATATATTTCTTTGATACATTTTCTGCTATATCCTTAATCAAGTATAACTTATTTAATTACGTAAAAGCAATAATTGTTTCTTTTTCTACGTGATAAGAGAAGCAACGATGCAGTCTTAACTTTAATTATTACCACTCCTTACTTTAAACTACTTTAGAATATTTTCTAAAATGTAATAGTGATAAAAAAGGTTTATGAATGGTTTTTTCTAAGTGTAATACTACACATTCCGATTTTTCACATTTATAATGTTATTAATAATACTATTAACAAATAATTATTTGTAAAATAACAAAAATATATTAAAAATTATTTATTTATATTAATAATAACTAATATGGGATTAAATGGAAAATTTAAAAAATATATATATATTGTGGAAAAAATTAATAATTAATACTAGCCCTAACATACACATTTCAATGTCAACAATAAATAAAAATAAATTAAACAGTCATATGTATCTTGTATGCATCAATTTTGGCTGTCAGAAGTGACAGCTGATAAGCACATGTTTTCGCAGATCATGTGTTTCGGCGGAGGGATACATAATTTGGTCTGGTAACTTTTCAAAGTGGTCAGCTGTCAGCTTTGAGCTGTCAGTCAGCACCAAAGAAGCTATGTGGGGCCTGTACACAACTTAGGCTGTATCCGAATAGATCTTCACGCGCAGTTAGCCCTTGACGTTTACTTGATAGTTGCATTAGCAATCACGTAGTCAAGTGTAGATCCTTCCGAATAGTTACGAAGTCTGCTAATGCACCCCTCAAACGCCCTTTAGTCCAAGGGCGACAGTAAGTTACCCTCATTGATCTCTATAATATAACTTAATGGGCATCTATGGCTGAAATTGTTGAGCTGTCGTCTGTATACCATTTTGTAAGAGAGAAAGAAACTTTCGGGTATCTCTTTCTCTTTTACACCCATACAAGCCAACGTGGCATTTTGACATAAATTAATTTTATTGAATATATGAAATACATCAATGTGTGATTAGTTAAATTAAATAAATATGTTTGTAAAAGCTTTGAAGAACATAACAAAGTTTGAAACTGGTTAGTTTTTTCTGTGAATAAGTTGATGTAGCCTAATATTCACGATGATTTTTGAAGGAAACTCACTTGTTAGGCTTTATCTTGTACCAGAATCCTACCCTATATTTGTCTTTATTAAGGATAAAAGACCTTCCAGTAGGAAATTTCTACTTTCGTTCTAAATGGATGTTTATCCTACCAAAATATTATATATATGATAGTATTCTGGTACGAAATAAAGCCTTACAGATTGGGATTATTACTAAAATCAGGATTTAATATATACTGTACTTCCTACAAGCCTATAACCTAAATTATAATTTGAACGTAAGACTTCTACACAAAGTATGTCATTCAAAAAAATGTAATATAGTTGTTAGCTAACTTGTTTCATTATAGTTATCGAACTTTCATCATAATATGGTTTCTGAAAGCAATATACAAGATATGAGCTAAATTTTTTTAAAACAAAATGGTAATAAAATTATAATTTCTACAAGCCTATAACCTAAGTGATAGTTTGAATGTATGGCAATGACACAAAGTTTGTCATTCAAACAAATGCAATCAAGTTTAAAATAACTTATTTATTATATTTATCAAACTTTCAATATAATATGGTTTCTGAAACCAATATACAAGTTAATAAACAGTTTTGAAAAACTGTAATCAACATCGATGATAACTACATATTTAAATATATTAAAGATTTTATTTATATATGTACAGTATTACCTGTAAAACTGAATGGTATATCCTTTAATGTAAATGTTTATTCAGGAAAGTGTGGTATAATACTTCACTATTTTCAAACAATAACACTTTTATTCATCAGAGACATGTTTTCTCATAAGAACATTGAAATAAACAGTTTAATCTGTCCCCCCACAGTGTAGCAGCCGATAAGCTTGAGCGTCACGCTTTTGTCCTTGGCAATGTGTATGTATATGTCCATCCAGTAATATTATAGAGTTCAATGGTTACCCATGACATACCGTCATTGGGTGCTAGATCGTTAATTGTTTAATTTTTCGTCTGCTAGTGAAAGAGAGCTCGTAGAGTAATGTGATCTTTGATAACGTACGTTTAATATACTGTTTGCTTTCTAGTGTTGTAGAGTTGTATTATGTTGTGTTGTGTTGTGTTGTGTTGTGTTGGATACTTTGGCTAATTTGTCACGTGCAGTGAAAATAAGTCACCACAAATCTGTAAGTGGCCTACGCTAATTCGGGCACGATTGATGGCGTTTAAAATAGTTTCTGAGATCATTGGTAGGAAGCAGCACTGCGGACTCTAGGGTAGTGATGGGCACAATCAAGTAATTACTCGATTCTTTTTAAAGTGAATCGAGTAATCGAGTAAAATTACTCGAGTAATTTTTTAGCAAATCATTTACTCGGTTCGTTCCGAGGCAATCGGGAGTCTTGCAATGGAATTCGATACTAATAACAAGTCCATAATCTCTCCCTGTAGTAGGCAGTCGACACTGACAGTGACCTCCACCCTCTTATTTTCAGTTTTCAGTTTTCACGTTGCATGCAGTCAATATGAAAGTATGCGTTATAAGAAGTGTCTCACAAAAAAATTGTTTTGTGGTCTTTTTAATAAAATAAGCTTTTCTTTATACTTTCATGTTAAAGAAATTGATAATGATGTACCTTTTTAAAAGTAAAAACTATTTTTATTGTTTTTCTATTTTGTATCTTACTCTAATTATTTTCAATTTATAAATAATCATATTTCACTAAGGAGAAATTATAATAAAAATAATGAAGAAAGACAATATTTAGTTTCGTTAAAAGTGATTGTGGAAATAAGACTGCCGAGGTGCCGAGTAAAAAGAATCGAGTAGTTTTCATCCAATACTTTTAATGTGATACGCTTAGTTAGCATGCTTTTCGATTGTGTACTTTACATCTGCGAGTAATTTGTATTGAGAATGCATGTGTAACATTTAAAACATAAAGGGTCATTTTTGCGTAACAGTGGAAACTGTTGAAGAAAAATTAGCTCTAAGAAAAAATACCTTTTAAATGGAAATAGCATGGTAAAGAGTCCAACCAATAAGGTCGATTCTTAAATAGCTGGTAAGAAAAGACAAAATAAAATAATAACATCGTCAGAGTAAATTACTCGAGTAATTCCAGAAGAATCGAGTATTACCGATTACACAACACAATCAGGTTACTCGATTATTTTTACACGATTGTGCCCATCAGCACTCCAAGGTGTGAAAAGGATATTTTGACGTTCGAATAATGTGTTGTAGTCTTTTATCTCAACTTCGTGTTAAGTGTAAAGCCATCAAGTCAAGTGTACTTGACTATTTGGAGCCTCTGTCTAATAATGGATATGTATAAGAAGTAATGGAACAAAAATAAATAAGGCTTAGAATATTCCACTACATTTTCTATTTCATTTAAAGACGTTGGCAGATGTTAACCTCCAAATTAATTTTTATACTCTTTTTACTTTAATTCATATTTGAGCTTTAAACATTGTTTTTCTATTTTTTGAATGTATTTGGACAATGATACTTAATGACTACATTATAACTTATTTGGCTAGTGATAACCTCTAAATTCAATTTGTATACTTTTAATTCATTATTTATTTGTTTTGTCCAGACTATAAATTTAATTTGTAAGTTTTGTAACAACTTTCTTAACGTGTATTTTTTATATATTTAGACTTTTCATCAACTTATGTTTAGCAACGTTGATCATGAATTATTGTTTTTATTTTTAATGTTCATATTCTGACATAGGCCTTATTGTTTTTAATAGAAGTAAATCGTAATCATATATTTTGTCTCGCAACATCACTTTTTACATCCATTCAACTTGGTTAACTTTATTAATTTATTTTTATAAATATTTTGAGAAGAATATATCTAAGTCTTAAATTTTAATTATAACCACTCCTTATATTAAACCCTTTTTAGAAGGTTTTATAAAATGTTATATTTTACAGTATATCGTTCCGCCATAATCTTAGACCTAGGTATTTCCTGAAAAGTTTGAATTTTGGAAGGAGTATAAATGTCCAACCACATGATAATTAATGTCTTCCTCAATTAACCGCAAAAGGTCTAATCCGCTGTAAAAGCCTTTTAGCTTTGCCCAATCTATATCCTATTAAGTTAGTGCATATGTTCCAGTTGACGGATCAACAAAGTATTTCTTACTATTCACTATATTATGCACATACGGTGACATAAACTCTCAACTTTGTAAATAAAAAAATACTTTTCAGCAGTCAGTCCAAACTAAATAGTTTTCCAAAGAACCCACTCAAATAATAGATTTTCATAACTGCCAACTTAAAACAAGTCTCTAAAAAATATATATATATAATTCTAAAAATAAATGTTAAATAATTGTTATATTTATAAGTAAACGCAACTAACCAAATCCAACCAAACTTTACAATTTCATGAAAATTTGAATTAAATAGATACGAGTCAGTTGGCCTGAAAGTCATTTGGCCTAAAGTAATTAGGCCTAAAGTTTAGGCCAAATGACTTTTAGGCCAACTGGCTTTTTAGGCCAAATGACTTTTGTCGAAATAAACTAAATCAATTTTTTTATTCGAAATACATTTTAGGCCAAATGAATTTAGGCTAACTTACTTTTAGGCCAACTGACTATTAGGCCAACTGACTTTTAGGTCAAATGACTTTTAGGGCTAGTTTCATAATCAGATTTAGTACGCCTAAAGTGCGAGTCGATACTAAATACTAAATAAGAACTAATGTCCATATTCAAGTATGACAAGACTAAGTCTTTGGTCACACAGAGAACATTATTTTAGATATCACGGCAAACAACATACCATTTGATAGGGTTAGTTAGTTCAAATATTTAGAATCAGTTCTAACTAGCGATAACAATATTAGAAATTAAGGAAGAGAATACAGTCGGGAAATGCTTGTTATTACTTAGTCAGTAATTTGTTGGCATCTCACCTGCTGTCAAGAAATGTAAAACTTAGAATATACAAAACAATAATTTTACCGGTTGTTCTTTATGGGTGTGAAACGTGGTCTCTTACTTTGAATGACAAAAATTAATTAATAGTGTTCGAAAACACGGTGCTTAAGAAGATATTGGGTCCAAAAATGGATGAAAATAGTGGGGAGTGTAGGAGGCTACATAATGATGAGCTGCACATTCTTTACTCATCACCAAACATTGATAGGATGATAAAAATCGCTCAGGTTACGGTGGGCAGGTCATGCAGCGTGGATGGGAGTATCTAGGACCGCGTTCAAGGTATTGAATGGCAAAACCAATTGGAAAAGACCACTGGGAAGTACTAGACACAGATGGTAGGATGACATTTTGATAGATCTAAGAAACATAGGGTTTAATGAGATAGATTGGATAGAAGTAGCTCAAGATAGGGATAGGTGGCGTACTTTCGTGAGTGCGGCAATGAACTTTCGAGTTTTTAATGCCATAGAGTAAGTAAGTAGATTAAGTCTGTGTTTAAATAAAGTCTATGTTTTTAGAAATATCTNAAATATGTATGTACAATTTTAACTAGCAATAATGGTATTAGATTAGGAATTAGGAAAATAACACAGTCGGGAAATGCTAACTATTATTCGGTCAGTTAGTTGTAGTCATCTCGCCTGCTGTCCAGGAATGTAAAACACAGAATATACAAAACAATAATTTTTCCTGTTGCTCTCTATGGGTGCTAAACATGGTCTCGTACCTTACATGACTAAAATACGCTTAGAGTGTTTGAAAACAAGGTGCTTAGGAAGATTGTAGGTCCAAAAATGGATGAGGATAGTAGGGAGTGGAGGAGGTTACATTATGAGGAGCTACATACCCTGTACTCATAAACAGATATTGTTAGGGTAGTTAAATCTCGCAGATTATGGTTGGCAGGACATGTACCGTCAATGGAAGCAACAGGAACCGTCAAGGTACTGACTGGTAGCGCCAATGGGAAGATAGCAGTGGAAAGACCCAGACGCAGATGGGAGGATATCATTAGAATGAACCTGATATATACTGGATAGAGCTAGTTCAGGATAGGGATAGGTGGAGTGCTTTTGTAAGTGCAGTGATGAACTTTTCAGTTTCTAATGCCATAGAGTAAGTAAGTACAGTAATTAAATACTTAGTCGAAAGAAACAAAATGGAGAGTTTGTTTTTTCTTTATGTTGGTAGCAAAATGTTGCCCGGGGTAACCACGAAATTCAATGTAGTGCTAACCAAGAAAACACCGGGTACTTCTGCTAGTAGGTACATAAAGGTGCCCTAGTAAATAATTAGAGTTTTTAAATTAAATATATATTAAGTCGAGCAGTTATCTTCGATCAATTACTGGAATGTATAGCTGTTGAGACAGTCGCGCGGTTACTCGGTTGTATCACTCACCCTGACGTACATCTTAAAAAAAACCACTTTAATAGAGGCAACATTCTATTTTCACAGACTTAGGCTCAAGTAGCTTAGAAACAAAGATACATAGAAAACTAAAATTTGGCATATCTACTTAGGACAATTCTTGAGGATTTGTATCTCA
>CABFWO010009912.1:0-10620 GCA_902155825.1 Timema genevievae
CAGTGCAGGCACTTTGGGGAAGATCGTCTCTCCTCCAGGCACCCGCCTCTCTCGTGATCACTACCACAGAACCCACACCTAAGTTTAGCGCGGCGATCTCTCCGCATATGCCCAAACCGGAAACAGTTTCTTGCACTGAACCGGTCTGTCTGGAGACTTGTACTTCTTCAACTTGACGTGGAGCCCGCACAGGACTGATATTGAGTACAGCCTTGCGGTATGCTTCCTGGGAGTCAGAGAGACAACGAAGTTCGGCAACCGCTGCCTTTCTTCGGTTGTCTGATCCCGTTTTCATTGGGAGAGCATCTGGGTGACGGATTTCATGGGGAAACCCATCTCCACCAGCACTTCCTGGATGTCGCCAGGGTTTTTTCCGTGTTAGGAGTCCCTTCACCACGACGCTAACCAGTCGCTCCCGTCCCAACTCGTAGGGCCAAAAGCTGGATCCCCAAGCTCGGCAAGCTCTTCTGGAGGGCGCGGTAAGCTTCCTCTAACCCGCACTGGAGGCGCTCTCGATCACCCGGCTGCCTGAACGCCTCCACACGCTCTCGAACCTTGGACCGGATGGCCCTCACCACCTTGGATAAGTCCTCCACATCACACAATATGATGCGAGGGATCTTCCCCTAGGCTTTGTGAGCCGGCTCAGAACCACTAGTACCAGGATGGGGTGAGGCCATGGCTTGTGTTGATACCCTTAGATTTCCGCCGCTTCCCACCTTTGCCCAACGCTGGCGCACCCTGGCCCGTGCCACTGTTGACCTCACTCTCATCACTAAAACTACCACCTAAATTTTTAGAGTTGCCCCTTAGTAACCTCCTGGTGTTGCCAGCCTTACTCCTTCGGCAGAGTCTTTAGGTCTGAAATCCCTCAGACTCATCATTGGACCCTTGGCTCGACTCATCATGCATCAACGGGAGGTCATTCGTAAACAAAAATGGCGACGGAGCGAGATTTTATTCTATATTATTGGCTATAAGACACTAACATTTTATCCATAGGGTTAATTGAGCAATGTATTAAATCTAACGCACCAAAATTCACTCTTGCTTTTTATCCACAAAACTTAGTGAAGTCCATTTTCGACCTACTTTATACAGTAAACAGTGGATTCATTTTTACATTGATGATTATTTTCACTAATAATATACTTCGGATTTAATTATTGTCCATCTAAAAACGAGAAAAATCAAATTAGATGTTGTGCTTACTAATTGTGTATTTTCTCACAAAAACCTCGTATTTTGGGTATTGTGGCCTTTAATCAATCCCTGTTTTATTTTATTCATAAATGAACATAAGTAATAGGATCAAATAATAATAATTAAAATGAATAATCAACACAAATACACAATATTTGTTTTTAAAAATCCCAAAACTTAACTGAAAAGAATGGATGATATAAGCAGTATTAAAAGCTTATGTTATAGTTTTGTTTTAAATATAAGTTATAGACTATTTAATGTCATTTTTTCTATTTAATATTTGATGTTCATCATCTGATCTAAATAATCTGCCATCTTCCTTCACAACCAAACTACGTATATTCATGAAATTCCATCATTGATATAATAGTTTAAAATTGGCGCACAGATTCTCACCTCATTGGTCGTAACCATACTGTTTAGTATGAGGCGTGTTTTCACAGTTTTTTATTTTTTTTATTTAGCACCGCGTCTTACTACCCGTTCGGGTTATACGCTTAAGTACTAATTACGCTAATGGATTAGGAATTGGGAAGGTTATAATAGAGGAAGTGAACCCGCATTTGCGTGGAGGGAGATTGGAAAACCATTTAGGAAACACCACCCCCCAGTTCACCCGACCGAGATTCGAACCTCGATCTCCCCGTCCTCGGCAGTCGGGCTTAACACGACTAGCGCGTTAGCCAACTGCGCCACCGAGNCCCCCCAGTTCACCCGACCGAGATTCGAACCTCGATCTCCCCGTCCTCGGCAGTCGGGCTTAACACGACTAGCGCGTTAGCCAACTGCGCCACCGAGGCGGGTTGTTTTCACAGTTGAACTGGTATCTATGTTTACGGCCAGAATGTTTTCACGGTTGACTTTGTATCGATGTTAACAAAATGTTTATGACCGAGACAATACAGAGCTTGGTTTGGTAACGCTTTTCTTGACCAGACTAAACAATATGGTTACAACCAAAGAGCCGAGAATTTCTGCGCCAATTTCAAAATAGCATCATTTATTATGTTAGATTTAAACGTGTATAACTTCGTAGTCAATGTATTTTAAGTTTTTGTAAATTAAAATGGACAGCAATTACTAGCTAGAAATACATGGCTATAAGTGAGTACTTAAAAACCATTTAGCTATGGGTAAAAGAAAAAGAGTATTATATAATATAGGCCTATTTAATATTATATAAGTACTTTGTTTTCATAAGATTATTTTCGGGAAAATATGGTTAGCTTGATATTAGGGCTAGTCAAAATAGGCACCAATCTAACTAAGAATAAAATTAAATAGCTCATTTTCCGTCGATTTGCGGTATATGTAGTAGGATTACATAAATTCACCTACCAACTGTTAAATCTACCATAAACCAGCTGCAATTTTGTTTAAGAAAAACATCTCAAATTTTGCACTCCACCTTGGTCAGAACCACTTGGTCGAAAACACTCAATACCAGGACGTAATCAAGTCAATTGCGAAAACTCGCATATGGTCATGGAAAATATTTCCAAACCGAGCTCTGGTATCCTCTCTCATAAAAATTTCGCAAACCACGAAAACACGCCTAAAGCCATTTGTTTTGAGAGCTGAAAGCTCAACACACCGCCAAGGAGGGTAGGCACAGCCTTAATCTCTTATTTGAATACTAAAATTGTATTTTCATAATATTGACGGTATTAAAAAGTTCATTGAACTATAGTGGTCGATTGGTTTAGCACTAGGCGTAAACCTCGCAGTAGTAGTATGGATTGCCGATGATGGGGAGATCGGGGTTTGAATCCTGGTCGGATGTATCGAGGCTAGTTTTTCTCTTCATTGGCTTTCTTTTTCTCCCTGTGTGCAAATTCATAGTGGTTACATTTCCTCTAAATTAAGCCTTCCTTTACCCAAGCACAGCAGTGTAAATATGAAGAGTCCCCGAACAGATATTTTGACAAAATATATGCAGTTTAAAAATGTACTTGTAATTTATTTGTATTAGGCAGACCTTTTATTGAAACAAATTAAATTAACTTTCAATTTGATTCAGTATTGTATTATCTGATGTAAAGAAATTTCGATACAACACTACAGTTATAAATACAAATTGTATGCTTTTAATAAAAGATAGTGTACATGTATATAAAATACAACCCCGTATTTTCGTCTTCAAGGAGGAAAGGTTGAGGGAGGCTATTTATTGTGGGTAAAAATGAAATACTAAGAACTACTATTGATTCAACCATAACAGGCGACGAAATGTATAGCTGTCTTAGGGATATAACATTGGAGAAAATTGAATTAAATTCTCTACAGAGGTTATGCGTAGCGGATTAGAAACAAAGTAGGCAGGATGAAAATTCAGTCTTTACACTCGTCTTGCCCGGGGAATTAAAACCCGCGACCCGAGTGCTACCACTTTTGACTCGGGAGCTTATCCCTCGATTATAAACCGGATGGCTCAATTAGCTAGCGCAAAAGAGTAATTTTTAACCCCAACATAGTTACAATACAACTATAATTCGGATCACGCAGTTTTCAACTTAATATTTATTTTAGCTCATTCATGTTAAGTTTTAACCTGTTGTCACTAGGATACAATAACTATATCACTAAAATTATTCATTCACGCACTCCACGTGGTGCTTACTGGTGGTTAATCATTATAATTGATACATCAACAACTAACAAGTTATTATGCATATTTAATATAATAATTTGATTACTACCAATTTTATTCGGAAAAGTTAAACTTGCTGTGAATATACTGTAGTATGGTATCACCGTAGTTGTTCGATTGTCCTCCAGGCGGGAGTACCGTGCAATAAGTTGGCATTTGGTAGAAGTCCCTTCTGATTCTCGGCGCGCGCACATCTAAGCGGCGCGGGTTTAGTCAGTATCTGGGTGTGGCGGTCGTACTTCCTTTAAAGTTACTATTTTTTACGAAATTTGATTCTAATTCGTAAATTTTGATAGCATTTTGATACTTAGAGCGTAATTTGTCTGAAAAAACCGTGCTATTTATACTGCCTGTGTGTTTCACTTCCTTTGCAGACCCCTACATTACCTTTTTTTATTTTAGGCTCACAAACAGTAGGGCTTAATCGATACTGGTTTGATAACTCATATAACATATCTATTTCACTGTGCCATTGATAGTGTAACGTGGTTTGAATAATTCTTAGATACAATTAGCCAAATTTGTTTAATTTTTAACCCAGTGAAGTGAACATCTAATAAAATTATGTTCAGAGCTGTCAAAATGGATGCTTGAGCAAGTATCGTTTATGTGTTTTAGTAAGTAAGCTCATTTTTGCATTTTATTATTTTTTTAAAGCATGAATATAAAAAAAAACCTATAATATTTATCTTAATTACTGCACCTATATTAAGTTTAGTTATAATGTGAGGCTACTAGCTTCTTAAACCATAATTATTATTTTGTTTTTAATGTATTCTATGCCTATCTTTATTGCTTGTCAATTATTTTGTTCATTATATAACTCTCGAATATATTAATTTAATTTGAAGCTAGGGTTTTATTTCAATATATAACTATGTTGTAGTTTCGGCTTGTCACTCGAGACATCAATACATTTTCGTTTGTGGCTCCACTTTGCTTGGAAGATAACTATTATAGTAAGCCAATTTATATTCCTGTTTATGATACAATTTTTTTAAGCACCGAGTTGTATATGTATAACCCGTTCAGATAGTACGCCCATGTATTGATTTTGCTAGTGGTATTAGGAAGGATATAATTAGGTGAAGTGTACCCGCATTTGCGTGGAGGGAGAGTGAAAACCCATTTTGGGGGAAAACTCCTTAGACCATGCGGTCGCCAAAGCGGGTAACACAAAAATAAATCAACAAAGTTCAACCTAACCTTTTAAGTTTCTTAAAATTCAACAAAAATGTGAATGGCATCATTATACATTTAGAGACTAGTTATTTCCATGCAAAGTTGTCTTGAGGCAAGAAGCAGAAATTAGGATGTGCATCTTGATTTAGATATTTCACCCGGCTTTGAAATTAATTAGTTATTTAACTATCCAATCAAAATATTTTAATGGCTGACTTTTTTGTATCTTAGGTAGGCCTAATTAATAATACCACAAGGTAAGTTAGTTTTTTCCCTTTAATATAGTTGCTCAAAAGTGTTTGTTCTCTACCCAAAAACTTGTATTAGGATTAAATGCTGTTTGTATTTGACAGTGAAAACTGTCATGTTTACATCTTTATCTCACACATTTATTTTACGATATTCAGAATTAATGTGGGATTTTAAAAATATCATTGGCTATTTTAAATGTCGTATGGATTTACCAATCAAGAAGCTCGTGAATGAAATGCAGCTATTTGGAGCTTACCGCTACTTACATTGTGGGTAACTTGTACCCCAACCAATGTCACCAGATTTATTTGTACTAGCACATTTATGCCGGGGTCATGATCAACTTAACTTTAACTTAACGTAATGTTCACTTAAGGTTCACTTAACTTAAGAAAACAGATGTGTGATCACAATTCACTTAACTTAACAACTTGAGCCAAACATCTGCATTCTCAAGTAGGCCTCTGATCTGTGATTTGTACTATTTGTAAAGTGATGATCTGTGAATGTTTACAGTTTTCAATCGATATAATAAATATCTATTACTAAACCTTTTTGATAAATTTAGCTTTCTTATTTTAGTTTAATATTTTGTTTCAATGTCTGATCACTAGAACTTAAGCTAAAGAATAAACCTTGGTCATTAAACCAACAAATGAATTACTAAATAGCCCTGTTGATGTCACTCGCATAATGATTGTCTGGCTAGATCACGTGATACCCTTCAAGTAACGTTCACTTAATATGAAATACCTCCCAGGACATCTATTACATTAAGTTGACTGCAAGTGAACGTTAAGTTAACTGCATCGTGATCGCTTCCATTTAAAAATATGAGATCCTTTACGTTAAGTTGATTGTGATCCCGGCATTAGTGGTTGTGGTTATTAAGGCGGGCTGGAACCCTGACTAAGAATACATATTTGAAGGGAATAGGTGCAACAAGGGACCACTATAAAGCATGTGAAAGTTGATCCATACTTTTGGAGTTTTTATTTTCATGGCTGAGATCGCTGATTATCTTGGATATGAAACTGTGTCGTGGTATTATTATTATTATTATTACTATTATTACTATTATTATTATTATTATTATTATTATTGTTGTTGTTTTAGACAAACACTAGGCGTATAAGAAAACCCTTAGACACTTGTTTGAATAAATTTTGTTTTGATCACAAATCTAGTATTTTTGATGAATGATTTGAGTATGAATTTGGGGGGAAAATAATCCACCTTATGTGTCTGATTTGAGCGTTCCTTTTCATTCTTGGATAAGGCTTACCGGTAGTTGATTTCTTATAGTTTACTCAACCATATAGACCAGGCCTGTCTGTCTGTGACCTTTTAGCATAGCAATTCTGTCATTTAAATCTGTCGCGTCATTTATAAATTAGGGCCTATAAATTC
Source organism: Timema genevievae (assembly GCA_902155825.1). Lineage (NCBI taxonomy): Eukaryota > Metazoa > Arthropoda > Insecta > Phasmatodea > Timematidae > Timema > Timema genevievae. Next base: position 6,701 of record CABFWO010009912.1, read on the forward strand.
TCGAACTCAAATTGTATTCTTACAATAAGTTTAACGCATTATTAACTCTTGAGATGGGTAGTTAGACACGGTGATAAAAAAACCTTGATGTTAAGTTTGTAGAGGTCCATTCTTGAGGGATTTTGTATTAGATTTTATAATCCTTAATAGGCTTACATGTTGATATTTTTACATATTTATAGTGGATTTTAAAACTGAATCAAGATAGATGGAGAACATAGACCTACTTGAGAAAAAGCGAAAACACGGTTTCAATTCAGCGATTATATCTATGACTTGTGAATATAATTTTCTTTCCTGCATTTTACTTTATTTTCCCAAGTATTTTTTTCCCCCCTTCACCAGCTTACAGTTACTTAGCCTGTCAGCCTATACTTGAGTAATGGGACTTCCGCCTATAGGCCCACAGATATGTACCTGTTTTTTGGCAGTACCCCCCACTGACTGGGGCTATGGGTGCTGACGTTGACTTAGCTCATGTGTCACATCACTTGATATTTCCAGACCACAATACTAGTGATGGGTCGAACCAGCTTATTGGTGCGAGCTAGCTCACATAGCCTCGCTCAATCAAAAAAGTCGTTTATATATATATGAATCATAGCATTCACCCTTTGCCTCACTCTCTTGAAGAGATTAGCTTTTGTTCTCAAAACTCACTATAGATATGAGCTCGAGTGAATAATTTAAATGCACTGGTGAATGAATGATTTAGTTGGCCTACCCCCACTTCCATCCCTATTGTCTTAGACTGTTTCTGCGCACACACTTCATATTAGCGGGTATATTTTCATATTTTTAATTGCATTTTATTTATCAGAATTTTGAGTTATTATTTTTAATTGTTAAGATGTTATATTAAGTGATTTATGTATTAATTTTAACATATAAACCATATATTTACATATATTTGTGCTGGTAATAAAATGGGAGTGGTGTGTAAAAACTATATTAGCCAATGATCTAGAGCCTTTTGTAAAGGAACGGTGTGATTAGATATGTAAGTATCTTACTAACTGTGCTGGCTACATGGATTTTAATTGCACAATTGGAAAGGGAGGAATAAATAAAAACAGAGAATGTACCCACAATTGTGGGCAAATAAACTGTGAAACTTGTAAGGAAAAAAGCCTCAGTACACCTAGTTTGAATTCAAGCCTCATATAGCCTTTGAATTTATAAACTTATATAATAATGTTAATTTGTGTATGCCAAATCTAGTAGTGCTACCAGCTGTCTATCTTTACATTTTGATTTTAATTTGTTTTGGCTGATTTTTTTTTGTTTCTTTGGTCCAAATAGTTTTACTTAAAGATAAATAAACTTGGCTGCACTTCAATAATGATGAAGTAAACTTGGAATGCTGTTAACTGATCACTGAACAGAGGCTGAGAAATTAATATAATTGGATATATAGTTATTTTCTATTAAGTTATATTTTATTTATAATCATCTTAGTTCAGTAGGTATATGCTAATAATGTATAACTTTTTACTTAAATCATTCTCATATTGTTATAGATATAGATCTACATTTTGTCAAGGACAAATTTTGACATGTGTTATAGGAGTAGTATACTATTTTATACATTTATTATTGGGTGACCTGGTGGTCTAGGGGTAAGGTGTCAGACTTCTGTGCTGGGGGTCCGGGGCTCAATCCTTGGTCCCAGCTCAGATTTATCTGATTACCAAACCCTTCCTTCACCTCCAATAAGACGTGTATTAATCACAACTTGTGAATGTGAGGAATGCCAGGCCTCCACCGTGGTTCGGATTCCACGTTAAACTGTAGGTCACTCCATTTCATCTCACAATCACCCTACTATTGCACATTAGCGTAAGTGCGTATAACCTGAACGGGTAGTAAGACGCGGTGCCAATAATAATAATAATAATAATAATAATAATATTATACATTTATTGTTGCAACATTATTGTATTCTGTTTCTAAAGTTAATCTAAGTGTGATTATTGTGGTGGTAAAAATGCATGTTTTTTTTAAAAAAATTGAAGTATTTCTACCCATTCAATGTATTCAACACATTCATTTAGGCCTACAATAATGGGTCAGAAATGTAGGTATAATTTAAAATATATTCACATTTGCGAGGAGGGCAAGTGTAAAACTATTTAGGAAAAACACCCTCAGCACACCTCTTTAATTTTATAAACCAGACTAGATGGGTTTTACATTTAATGTTTGCTCTTCGGTGCAAGTGATTACTTAATTAATTAAACTCTACAAATTTATTTTCCAAACATTCTTATAAGATTGTTTCTCCTATAAAATATTTGATTCAATATCTTAACCCTCATGCGGTTGCGTGGGGTACCTTATATCTGTTTTCACTGTTATTGATACTTGTATGAATGAAAAATTCTTTTTGTTTTGTTTGAATTTGACTCAAGTTAAACACATTTAAATAGTCAAATTTGATGGACAATTTTTATTGTTTTGTTAGTAAATAGAAAGTGTGATAATTCATTGCATAGGATATCTTAGTGATATATATTTTCAAATTTTTACAAATAAATTACTGTTCAGGCTATTATTTTGATAATTAGTACTGATAAAATATGTGGATTACACATACAAGACATATTCACTCTATAGAAAGAAATTTTAAAATATTGTAAATTGGGGACTAGAATTGTCCTTATCTGAAAATTCCAACAATATGCTACCAACCTCTGTGGAAATGTCATCCAAAATGGATAGTCATAGATTTCGTCTTCATTATGAAAACTTGCACTTTCTATAAACAATTTATTATATCAGCACACAACTTAACTATGAATTAACTTATTTCTAAGCCATACAAAACAATTAGAACTCTGACCATAAATTCACCAATGATAACTTTATAGCCCCGCTGGGAATCAAATCCAGGACACTTGCTTCAATAGGATAGCAAAAAAAAGTTGTAACTACTAGTTACTGCAATAGACTAAATATTGGAATATTTTTTCGAAAATCAATTTGCTAAATATAAAAACTTGTGCTGCTTCCGCGGGTGGGGTTTTTCGTGCCTAAACAATAAGTGTATTTCTAATAGCTTCAATTTACATACTAATAAAATTTATTTAATGCTAAATATACCAACAGGCAGCCAAGGTCACACCGTAGGAATAGAAAGAGTAATGCACTTCTCAGGCACCTTGCAGTTTTACCAAACTATTGAATATAAAATTGGGGTACTTTATAGAGGCTATCCCAGTGTGCTCACTTGAGAGTTAAAAATACTCATTCTGTATCAAGGCCTCCACCGTGGCTTGGATCCCACGTTAAACTGTAGTTTCTCCATTTCATCTTACAATTAGCGTAAGTGCGTATAATCTGAATGGGTAGTAAGACGTGGTGATGATGATGATGATTATAATAGTGTAGTAGTAATATGCAGATAATTCAGATGAGTGCTTGTAAATTAAAACTGAATTATTAGCATCAGATATAAGGCTTAGTTTTTATTATAATCTACACTAACAAAACTACATACTTAGATAAATACTACATAAAACAAGAATCTGAGAGGTGTATGCTTTTATTTCTTATAAACACTCATTTGGAATGCAAGTGATTCCCTTATCTCACTTTAACTCTTTTTTTTCTGCAGGTCATTTTAATACAAATTTACAATTCACTTTTTGCCACCAATTAAAGTTAATTTCTACCTCACCATTAAATGTTTCTAAAGGAGGGTTGTTTGTTGTAAGCTTTTGCAGCTTAAGGACGAACTTAATTGAATCTAAGTATTTTTAGAGTAGATATTTAATAGAAAAAAATCACATTCACCTCTTTGTAAAGTTGTGAAATCTCCATTATCTCTCTTGAGGGTCATTCCGAAATCTAGGGACAATTTACACTTTTCAACTGGATAAAATTAAAATTAAATAAAATGTACAAATTATACTATGGTT